>JAKNSH010463318.1:0-11010 GCA_027790015.1 Cymbopogon flexuosus
AGCAGCTGGTGCTGCTGCACAGCAGAGGGGGATGCTTAGGTGGACTGATGCTATGTCTGGGTAATTTTCAAAAGCCGCTGGATTATTCTTTCTTTTTTATTGATAAAAATAGAAATTTTAATCAAATATCATCTAACAATTTTTTTCAATTACATTTCTAAATATTAACATCCTCATCTAAATTTTTCGCGCATTGAAAAATGAAAAAGTTATAGAGGATGAAAAGATATATATACTACCTCCATCTAAAAAAAAGTCTAAATCTTGTTTTAGGATGAGTCGACATAATCTTAAGTTTGACTAAGTTTTTTTAGACAATTTATCGACGTATATATCTTCAATTAGGTTTACTACTAAAATATATTTTATAATTAATCTAACAATACTTATTATGTATCACGAACCTAAATATTTTCTCAAATATAAAATCCACGTTTTAAATGGTGAGTTATAAAAAATAGCGGCAGCCTGTCTTGGTAGCTATGCGCCACTATAGCGCCGCTATTCCCACGCTATAGCGGCAGATATATGCAATAGCGTCAAATAGCTTCACACGCTATAGCGCGCTATTTAAATGCATTTAGCCAATAGGCAAACAAATACAGTAAGTTCATAAGCATAATAATAATAACTCAATAACTCACAAGGTGATAAAGTCATAACGAAAAGTATTTTTTCTCAGCCAGGAAATGGCGATAGCGTTTCAATAGCGGCGCTATATCGCCCTATAGCGGCAATAGCGCCGATAGCGAAAAAAAGAGGAATAGCTTCGCGTCACGCTGTTTGGGCCGCTATAGCGCGAAAATCATGCTCTATTTTTTCGTGATTAAAAATTTTTGACTTCTCACGAAGCGAGATTTACATGTTTTCTGAGACGGAGAAAGTAGAGAATATTTTTTATTTAAATGACTTTGCAATGATTATTAGAAAATGAGTTTAAAAAAACACTTGACATGCTCTAGGCCATTTCTCATCCTAGATTTTATCACACTGTTTACAAAATTAATTTTAGATGATAAAATAAAATAAAACAATACCTTTGATGTATAGTTTCAGCAATATAGGCCTTCGCATCAAAATGCTGCATGATGTTATCAAATTAAAAGCTCCTAGTAGAATTTTACTTAGTTTTCAATATGACAAAATAAAAAAGCTCCTAGTTTAGTTTCATTATTATGTTTACATTGTGTTACAAAATTACCCAAAATTTTTGTGGTATATTAAACACGTCCAAGCTTTTGTCACCTTTGAATAAGTATATCTTTTGTTATATGGTGTTTCTATATGAAAGTTGTGGCAACTGTAATTATTATGCAATTAATCACACACTTGTTAATTTTTATGCACTTGGTCCCACAGGTCGGTATTTCGTATTGACTTTTTATATACCAATCGTGTTCGACATAATTTTGCTCGAATTAGTTTCTTTTCAAAATTTCTAATATTTGCAAGGTTGTATTTGTTTCCATGACCGACTTTACCATGTTGTTTTCATATTCAAAAAATATAGAAGTAGAAAATGGTCGAGGGATTTTCCGATTCTTTTTATCCCTGTATGAGATGTGAAGTGGTCTGTTTAAATGCAGTGTTCAACTGATTGGGTCATCCCAATAAGCCCTGAAGCGAAAAGTAGTAAGCGGCTAAAATCTAGTACGTAACATGTTGAAGAAAACATTGGGCTAAAAATACAATCCAATTTAACATGCCTCCAAGTATGAAACTGGATTCAAGTTATAATTTTGCATGGAATCTATTAGGCATGAAGTGGATAAAGCCAAAAGGAAAAAAAAAAAACGTGCATGAATATAATGAATCTGTTAGGCATGAAGTGGCTATAATAAAAATAAAGTCTTAGGCATGAAGTGGATAAAACCAAAAGAAAAAAAAGAATGTATTATGCATGAATATATGGAGTCTATTTAGGCATGAAATGGCTAAAATAAAAATAAAGGCAAAAGCAACGACGCCTGAGAGATTCGACCTCTCGCGGGGAAACCCCATGTACTTAGCAGGCACACGCCTTAACCACTCGGCCAAAGCGTCACGTTTCTATTTAAATAGTGAAAATAATTTATTTTTATCATAATATTGGGCCTGGCGCACGCAGATCACACTTGCATCGTAAAAAAAGTAAGCCAGAAATGGATGGCCAGTTCGTAGAGAAAATCCTTTGTCTCGCACTCGTTTATATGTGATTTTTATTTTTGGCGGTATTTGATTGTAGTAAATGAGATAGGAAATGAGAAGTAGAGTAAACCATTTTCCTTGTTTGTTTTTTTCGGTCGACCAGGGGAGGAGGATGGGATGTTGAGAGATGGACTGGTATAAGAGAAATATGAAATTAAAATTTTGCCCTTTTGAGTGAGGGAAAGAAGGTATGCTTGAGTATGCGACATGTAATGGGTACGTTTTATAGGGGCTTGTTTTGCTGCAAACAAATCCACCCTAACCCACGTAGTTTGGGAGGGATTTAATTAGGTGGATGATTTGGGTGCAGCCAAAAAAAACCTAAAGATATAATTTGCCCAGACCGTGGATAGAAGTACAAATCCACAATGAGATATAGTAGATTGGGACCTAATAATTGGTTTTTTTCGGATAGGGTCTATTGTTTTGGGAGAAAAAACAGGAGGGTAAACCCCTATTCCAATCATTTTATAAAGCAAAGTCCGTACTTACAAAAGCAAGGAAAGCTAACAATGAAAGCAAGACCTAAAGATGATTTGCACTTATGAACTACTATAAGAGTCCCTAAAGCTAACTTTTACTGGTGACCAAGAGAGGCTCTCTTGTTGTAAAAAAAAAAAAAAAAAAAAAAACTATTTCTCATTGTCCAAATCGACCAAGAGGCAAAACAATGTGGCCATCGGTCTCGTTGTGCTGATTTGCCAATTTAGAGATTGTTGATCCAACCTATTTTAAAGATGTCCATAGAGGTAGGATGTAGTATGTGTCTACACACCTATGCTATGGTTTGCAAAAGGAGAGAGAGAGACTCGATCACCTCAAAATTCAAGTTACAGGACACATCAACAAAGCATCAGCATCACACACACAAAAGGGACAACCGAAGAAATTACAGTTTCTTCAGTTGTGTTGTCAATTATTAAGTTGTTATATACAGAGCCAACGATCCAACTTAGGTATTGAAAATTTTTCCTCTTAAGAATATTTCTTGGCCCATTAGCAACGAGGAAACTGTGGTGTAATGCCCACCTGCTGTTTTGCACGATATCAACGAGGTTGTTGTGGCGTATGACCACCCCGATTTACTCCTGTTTAACTTGACGTGAGTGTCCTTATTCAGAGAAATGAGTTTATTCTCTTCTGATTCAAATTCTCCACTTTGATATAAGTGCTCACGTCTTTCTAAACTTTTCTTGCAATTTAATGACGTTGTTCTTTTGTTGTATAAGCTGTTGATGTGCCCGCATCTACGCGCTATGGTGTACAGTAATATCTGTGATTCGGAAATCGGACAACAAAAATTGGGTCGACGATCAAGACCAGTGCATCGTTCTTTTTGTAAAAAATTGCAACTTTGACACTGTAGCAATTTCGTTTGTATTTGGTAAATATTATCTAATTATAGACTAATTAGATTCGTTTCGTAAATTAGAAACAAACTGTATAATACATCCAGTGCTGCTTGATGCCATCATCACCAGAATTTCCACGCCGGCGCCGCATCAGCATTTCAGCATCGGGACAAGACCACGCCGGCGCCGGACCCCACCCACCCACCCACACCAGCATTTCCAGGCCCAGAATTTCACGCGCTGACGCCTTCCGAAACACCCACAGCCGCCGCACGCCGCACGCTACGGGCCCCGCGCCGCCTCGCCGAAAGGCCCCCGAAGCGAAGTGACTGCGGCCGCCTGACCTGAAGTGCCGAGTGCTCCCCCGCAACAAATCCCCACCCCACGTCCAGTGCCCGAAGAGTCCCCAACCAAAGCAGCCGAGGAGGAGGCGACGACGCGGAGGACCCCGAGGCGGAGCCCCCCAAGCCAGCCAGAACCCCGCCGGCCCGCGGCGAGGTGGTCGGTCGGTCCCGACCATGTCCTCGTCCGCGCCCTCCCCGCCCTTCGGCGCTGCGCCGCCGGAGCCACCCCTACCCGCGCCCCCGGAGTTCTACTGCTACGAGTGCGCAGCCACGGTGTCCCTGCCGGCCGACCCCTTGGCGCCGCGGCCGCGGCTCTGCCCGCGCTGCCACAGCGACTTCATCGAGGAGAGCCCTAGCACGCCGTCCCCGCCTCCGCCGCCTCTCTCTCCTCCTCCTCCTCCGCCGCAGCCTCCCCCGCTGCTCTTCTCGGGCTCGTCCTCGTCCTCGCTCTCCGACGACCCCGAAGACGACGACCTGGACTTCATCATGGACCCCGACGAGGCGCGCGCGTACCTGAGCCGCCTCGTCCACCGCCACCGCCTCCGAGACGACAACGGCGGCGAAGGCGGGCCCTTCGACGTCGCCGCCGCCGCCGCGGTCTCCGTGCTCCAGCAGCACGGCCACGTCCCCGTCCACGGCCGCCGCCATGGCCCCCTCGGTGGAGGAGGGGAGCCCCCCGCCACGGCGGCCTCCATCGCCGCGCTGCCGACGGTCGAGGTGGCCGAGCCCGCGGCCGTCTGCGCCATCTGCAAGGACGACCTGCCGCTCGCCTCCGAGGCGCGGAAGCTCCCCTGCGCGCACCTCTACCACTCCTTCTGCATCGTCACGTGGCTGGAGATGCACAACTCCTGCCCCGTCTGCCGCTTCCGCATCCCCTCCTCCTCCGCCGAAGGCGAGGCCGCCGCGCCGTCGGAGCAGGACCCGCAGCCGCCCACCACGCGGATCACCATCCGCTTCACGACCACCACGCGCCGCCGGCTCCGTGTAGGCACCGATGCGGCGCTGGCGGCGGCGGCGGCGGCTCCTATCTCGGCGTCGCCCACGCAGCTCGCGCAGGCTATTACCGGGGATGGAGCGGGTGGACCTGCCAATAGCGGCGAAACTGTGTCGTCTGAGTGGCCTCCGCACCCCGAGTCCGATACAGTCATGTCGGAGGCACGCGAGGGTGATGGTTTTTTTGATTGAGCCAGAGGGAGGGATTCCTGTCATCAGGTAAGCATATTCAGCAAATCTTTCAACTTTACTAGCTAAATTTGTATTCTATATATTCTTGGAGCATGAATTGAATTACTTAGCTTCAGTAAACTAAATCGTTTTAGTTAGTGGAGTGAGTCAATGGTTTAGGTGTTCTGTGAATTGATCATCATGTAACGTAGGTTCTCTTACATTCGTTTTTCTATCTTGTATTGTCTCCTAGCTGATCAGGATATGCTTCACTTGCTGATTTTCTTCTGTTACAATTTGAATAATCAATCACACAAATCTGAATTATGTGGAATTGCAAAATCAAAGTTTGTTAATAAGATCTTTTGGCGCTTTCTGCTGTTAATTACATGAGCCTTTGTCCATGTGTTGCTTAAGACTATGCACAGATATAATCATTCTTACAAAATTGATATTACTTTACGTTAATTTGTCTCGGTGTTCTTAATTGAATTCAAGCACTTGTGCTTATAAATTATAACTTGATCAAATCATCCTAGTCATTTTAAATGAGCATCGGCATTCTGCCATTATCTTAGCGCTAATGTGAGCCGTAGCTAAGCTGATTATGATTAGTAATTACCGTGCAATACTGTGCATGCTATCTATTTGGAGGCTTAACTATAATCATCCTGTCTTATATGTTTATAAGGCTACAATATACCTTTTGTTCTGCAGATGTCGATTTAGGTGGTTTGTCAAATTGTTTAATCGATGGAATGCAACTGTTTCATTTTTGGTGTTGTTTACAATCAATTCCAGTTGTTTAATTGATTTTTCTCTAGTATATTGTAGTATTAATTATCTGGATTATTATGTTTTTATTGGCAAAAGAGTGAAACTAGTTCATGCTACTGTATGTTGATAGTTTAACAACCTTAATTCTATTCCCTTTTCTTGCTTTTAGCTCTAATGAATATCTTATCTCTTTATTGGTCATTTGCTAGTTAGTTTCTTGATACCTCCATTATTTCTTTGTTATGCTTCCTGTTCGGCACTTTTGTTTTAGACTTCTGGTACAGCATGAATACATCTACTCCAAAATCATATCTCTCTGATTATAACAAAATTTTGCTCATGTCCTCGTATGAGTGCATCATTCTTTCTCTATTGTGACAAAATTCTGTAACAACTAATTGTCTTATTCATGTATGAAAAAACTGACCATCACATGCACAAGCGCCGAACAAAATTCTGTAATACCTAGCTAGTATTCTATACTTAATTGAGTGGCAAAGCTCCTGCCTTTTTCTTTCAAAAAAAACTAGTTAATTGAAATACTGCACAATTCGACAGCAAAGAGGTTGATAAAGTAGGATACACGCGTACTGGCCTTGAACACCTTACATGCCTATCCACCTTGTGATTGATTTTTCTTTCGAGCTTTTATTCTTACATCACCCTTTAGAATAAGTTAGCCAATTGCTTCAACAGATACATGCTGTTATTTGAAGTAATGGTGGACTGCTTGACTTGGGTTGCTCATGTGAGCTTGCTATTAAGAAAGCTGAAGTACACTGCTTTATGGTAGCTGGAATGTGCAGTACTTCACTTTACACATCACAGAAAGTACCTTTATACCGCTAGAATTAGTTGACACAAATAAATGTCTATCTTTATTTCTATTTTGGTGGATGAGGCATGTAGTGGTGGCAATTTGCTGGCCAACAAAAAAGCAGGGTTTCTCCTGTTGTGGCATTCGTCAACTTGTGTGATGAATGAATTCTTTCATGTAGAACTGAACTGATATTTTAAGAGAATAAAGCTATAGGTGATTGGTGCTTAAAGTGCCGCCCAATAGCATCTTTTTGACTTTCCATTCCTAAGATCCATTCTTATGTGTTACGGTTTTGCTGTTACTGTCTATTGTTCCTTAAAGCTTGCAATGCAAGGTCTTTCAATTGTCGTGCTCATATGCTTCCGCCCTTTTCAGGTGATAAGGTAGCTGTTGTTAGCTGTCAGCCAACAAGAGTAAAAGGAGGCCACAATCTGCTTCCTGTCTTTGTTCGGATGAGGTTACTCGCAAGATGATGGCATGTTGTTACAGCTGAACTAAGTTGTCCTGTTAGGAGAACAAGAGCATTCGTTGCATGGGTTCTGGTGTCGTGTATATTGGTTGAACATATTTATTCATAATAAATATATAGTCATGTACAATATGCAGTACTTCATTTTCCCCTGTTACCCTGCAACTTGACCTGCATTGGTAGGTAATGTGGGAATGCATTGGAGTCCAGTGGGATGGATTATACTCTGTTGATGAAGCTGCCTTCTTGCTTGAAAATGAGTTAGGCTGGGAGCCTGGGATTGTAGCAATGAAGTTGTGACCCCTGAATTCTATAGTTGTTTGATGGAAGGTAAGGTTCCATCTGGTCGAATTTACGACACATTCCTCAGCAGACAATGATATGCCTTATTCTTTTGGTACTTACTTTTAAGGGTGGCCAACAGATGTGATGGTCAGACTTTTAGCTGCTTATGTGCCAATGTGCCATGAGGACTGCACGCATTGGATTGGAATCAAATAAAAGGATGTGCTGCTGTCTCGGCTGTACTGGTCTTGTGCATACTGTTAAGAGACCAAAGCAGGACAGGGATATCCCTGCAAATATCAGAAGCAAGAGCAATTCAGATTATGTTGACGAAAATGCTTGAGCAGGATATATAGCAGCTGTTTCCCAGAAACATCAACGAGCAATGGCTGTACAGTATTGATCACTCACGGCACTGAATGACCGTGCTTGGATTTCTGAGAGCTAGATTCAGGAGGTTGGCCGATGCAGCAGAGTCCGTGTGGAGGACCTCATTCTCTGCAGATAGCTTAAAGCTAGGGGGAAGACTTGGCGCAACAATGAACCAATCGATTCACTGGACGAGTCAAACAGACACAGCGAACAAACAACGAGGCCATTTCGGATCGAACAAACAACGAGGCTTTTCTGATAACAACAAATTTAGACAAATATTGGAACTGGGAAAAATTCGTCAGGCTTCCTGAGACCTGAGCAGCAGCTATTGAAACGATTGCAGTGGACCAAGAACATGGAATCGTTTAAGACTGCACGCACACGCTTTTAGAAGCATATGGAACCTTTAAGCTTATCTAGACTAGCATATCATGGGCATGTCTTAGATAGATAGATGTGATGAGAATATTGTGATCTCTTTTTCTAGAGATTCCGATGCCATGAACAAGGGTCCAGACGCCTCATCAAGTTGCCTGATTTGTGCTACTAGTGCCATGAACTGGGGACAGAAGGTTTCCTCACGGTCACCCTTTGTCTGTCTTTCCTGGAGCGTGATTCGTGCATGTTTCCACCAATGTCAGTTTTCTTTTGCATATTGCAGTGTTTGACAATCATATAATTGGGTTTTTTTTTGTTCGCTCTGAGCAAAACTCCATCCCCATTAATCTGAATTAATTTCTTTTTGTCGTTGGAAGATCCTGCTCACAATTGTTAAGCAGCACGTGCACCTTGCTCTGAATATTCTGACGGATACGACTGCAACGGCTGCAAACGGTAGTACAGGAATCATGGGCGTCATGATTTCTACCCTTGTCCTGCCCCTGGATATGGGCGCTGTTTGATCCAGGGGCTAGAGTTAGAGTTGGCTAATTTATGTTAAACTAGCTTTAAAGTAGCTAAAACAGAAGGGCTAGAGCTAGTTTTTTCACTCTAGCCCACCCAAAAAAACTCTCCCCTCCAAAGGGTGTTTATTGGGCTAGTTTGCTTCCCACCAACCTTATCCGTCACACCAGATCCGGTTTCTCTCTCTCCCCAACTTCCGTCGGTCTCCCACACACGAGCTAGCCACACTAGATCCGGATAAGAGTATGATTTAAATGAGACAAATAATTAGAAAAGTGTATTTTTTATGAAACTAGCCCTTGGATCCAAACACCTCAATGGCTAGAGCTAGTTTGGGCTAGAGATAGAGTTAGAAACTAACTCTAGCTCTAGCCGGGCTAGAGGGATCCAAACAGGACCATGGTAGTACAGGAATCATGAGCGTCATGACTACTCGCACTCATAAAACCTCTATTTTCCTGCTATGTACATTGTGGTCATCAAGATTCTTTACTTTACAATTAATTCTTCTGCACCCATCATCCTTTCTATCTCATACTCTATACCACCTAACACAAGGGCTCCACTTATCATTTTCTATCATTTTTATTTAAATATATCCATGTGAGATCTAGTTTTGAAGGATTTATTGCAATAATTTAATGGTGTAATCAGAATTTAATTTAGATTTTTAGTTTATGAGTTATAACATTTTTAGTTAGTTAAAAAAAACAGAACCCGCCACTGATTCCTTTCCGCATGAACTTGCACGCGCGCGCAGTGCCCTGCTGCCTCCCCGTGGTGGGGCCGCCGGCCTGTGGCGTACGCACGCTAGAGCGCCACATTTGGGGTCTCTGGAGCCATAGCGTACCGGTTAATGTTTACCGCTGCGGGACTTTTTTCACGCTATGTGTTTTTACTGGTTGGTTTACAGATACCGCTGCGGATAGTCTTGTTATGGAAAGTGAGAAGCCTCTACTCTAGCGAGTTCTTTACTTTCCAAGGTCTTAAATTTCTTCTAATTTTCAAAGCATGTTCAGAACAAGTTGTTTCTGTCACTAACCTCCCACAGAAACACTTGATGTTGCAGTACGTACCAAATTTACACAGCATTGGAAATCTGTCTTATACTACTCGACAGTCTACAGAACTGGCTACTCACTTATCTCACTAGGGACTTATTTAGATTGCTTCCAAATTCTAAGTTTTTACGCTCTCTCTTCGTCACATCAAATCCAGACACTCATGCATGGAGTAGTAAATATAGATAAACAAATAAATAAGTACACAGTTTAATTGTAAATCATAAGACAAATTTTTTGATCCTATTTAGTTTATGATTGGACAATAATTATTAAATATAAATAAATATGCTACGGTACCTAGTTTTTTTAACTTTTGCAATCTAAACTAGGCCTGGGCTTCCATGCGATCCCAAAGCAGGGAATGAGTAAAAAGAAAGAAGAAAAAATAGCAAGTCTAAGACTATCCGCACTCATGATCCTCTATTTATATTCTTTATAAATCTCAGTCATTAAGATTCTCTCTTTTTTCGCACTCACGCATGCATACGGCAAATTCCAATCAAACAGTTGGGCCTTGTTCTCTTTCATAGTTGAAATTGAAATTTCCTATCACACCATCATCACATCAATTTTTAATCGTATGTATGGAGCATTAAATGTTGATAAAAAAATAACTAATTACACAGTTTGGTTCTAAATCACGAGACGAATCTTTTGAACCTAGTTAGTCCATAATTAAACAATATTTATCAAATACAAACAAAAATACTATAGGAGTTCGAAATTCCACTTTCCACTTTCTCACCGGCAAGAGAACAAGGCTTCGGAGAGAGTCAAGATGCAACAATAATGGGCAATCAATGCATGCAGCTCCACGGTGAGTCTCGTCGCCCAGTGTCGTCCTTGCTGCCCTCATCCCATCACCCTGCCAGTACCCAGCGATTCATGGGCGATGTCACGTGCCGGCCGGTGCTAAACCGAACGCCTGTGACCTGATTACCTGAGTGGCTGAATGCATGGATTTAGTACGCTTTACGGCAATGATCTTTTTACCCAAACTCGAGGCGATCTCCGTTTCCATTTCACAAACGGAAATACAAGAGCGTATAGAAGCAACGTCAGTTCAGACAGAGAACAGAGAAAAAAAAAAAACCTTCTCACATTAGGCCACCATGCAAACTACCAGCTCAAAAGTCATCCTAACTTCTTTGTGCCTTCCGTCGAAAAAAAAACATATTTATGCCCATTTTGCCGTAGAGATACGTATCCAATAGTTCACAAGTGCACGTGCATGACAAATAATCTCAATAAGAATTTTTTATTAATCTCT
>JAKNSH010463378.1:0-10467 GCA_027790015.1 Cymbopogon flexuosus
CCTGGCCATGTCTTCTTCACAGTTTTAGATTAGGTTTGTGGATCCTTGTTGATCTAGGGTGTGGTTCTGGTGTCATCGACGAGGTGGTGATGATGATGGTATATTGGAGTAAAGGTCTCTCCGGCCTCTCCCTCGACGCTCTCTCTCCAGATCTGTTGATCTTCTTCATATCATGGTAGTTGGCGTGCCTATGAGAAGAAGTAGTTGATTGGCTATCAATAAGACGATCTAGACCTCTTTTTTTTTTTATCTATTCTACCCCAATGTTCGCAATCTTCAACACTCTATTTTAATGGTGAAGCATTTGTAGTGTTCCTTAGAGGATTTCTCTACCTGATTTCCTTTCAATGGATATTAGATCTCGTTGTCAGCAGCGATTACGGTCTTCAAAGCCATGTTTGGCAAGGGTGTTCTGTAGGTGGTCCCTTTTCTTTGTTGTCTTTGATGTGGGGGTCTTCAAGCTCCGGCATGCGGTAGATGTCCGAAACAAGAGGACGATCATTTTGGTCTTTGACATACTCTTATACTTTAGAGGTTGTTTTGTGTGTTTTCTTTTTGTCCATCGTTTATATACTAGCAAATGTTTTCCATCGTATGTGCCAACTCTTTTGAGTGTTTTAATAAAGAAATGAGCTTAGGCTACATGAATATTTCAATAATTCTAAACAAATATTAAACACTAGTACATGGCAAGGGAAGGGGAGCTGGAATATATAATCTCACCTTACTTTCGAGCAACTCTAACAAACTACCCAAACACACTACATATCCTATATTTAGGTAGTAAAGGACAAAAACGTATTCTAAAAGACTACATAAATTTGTCGGCTCAATAAATTCCCTTCTTTACTACCTATTTTTGTTCAGGTGGCTACCAATTTTCTACTCAACTATCTCTCTCTTGGTGTCCGCTAGCGAACTATTTAAATATGGAGGTTCCTCTTCCACCAGACAAAGTCAACGCGTGTAAGGAGAGAAGAAAACTTTACACTCGCTTTATCACTTATTTACCATTGCAACGTATGGAAGCGTTTGCTAGCAACACCAGACTGACATGTTTACTAGTAAATACAGAATAAAACATGGCCAATGTTGGGTAGATTTTTCTAGGAAAAGTTTAAACACCACAACAACAATAACTTAGTCTTTTATCCCAAACAAATTGGGGGTAGGCTAATATAAAACTCAAAGAGACAAAAAAAAAAAGATAAACACATAAACGGTCACAGTTCACGCACGTTGATGACTAGTCTTCGAGCGCTCCTATCCATAGCCAAGTCGAGATATTCCACTCCCTAAGGTCTCTTTTAACACCGTCATCTACCGCTCTCTACATTATCGACCCGCTTTAAAACCCCACTACGCACCGGTACCTTAGGAGGCCTTCGTTGGATATGTCCAAACTATCTCAACCGATATTGGATCAATTTCTCCTCAATTGGTATCATCCCAACACTACCCCGAATATCGTCAAAGAGAAAAAAAATAGATAAACACATAAAAGGTCACAATTTACGCACGTTGATGGCCAGTCTCCAAGCGCTCCTATCCATAGCTAAGTCGAGATATTGCACTTTCTAAGGTCTCTCTTAACATCGTCCTCTACTGCTCTTTACATTATCGACCTGCTTTAAAACTCCACTACGCACCGGTACCTCAGGAGGCATTCGCTGAACATGTCCAAACTATCTCAACTGATATTGGATCAATTTGTCCTCAATTGGTATCATCCCAACACTATCCCAAATATCGTCATTCCGTACTCTATCCCTCTTACGTGCCCATAAATCCAACACGACATACGCATCTCTGCTACACTCAATTATTGGACGTGTCGCCTTTTTTAGGCCAACATTCAATACCGTATAACATCGTCGGGCGAATCGCTGTCCTAGTAAAAGTTTAAACACAAGCAAAAAATAATAAAGAATATCTAGTGATATGTAGATTAGATTTTTTTAATTAAAAATTTTAAATACAAAGCAATAATATGCTGGCTGTGGGGTTCGAACCCACGCGCACTACAGTGCAGAAGATCTTAAGTCTCCCCCCTTAACCACTCGGGCAAACCAGCACAATACTTTTCAATGGTGATCGTCTTTTATTAAACTCTGTACATCTCTTAAAGGCAACCTTGGTGAGTGAAATCGTGAAAGAAAGTCACGGTCTACCAAGACCCCTTGATACAAATATCGAAAGTTGGGCGTCACCGCCCGCTGGTTGCCTAAAGATTAATGTGGATGGAGGGTTTAGTCCGGAATCCAAGCTTGGAAGCTGGGGCTTTATCATTCGCGACCATGAAGGTTCGGTTATTATGGCAGGTGCTGGTAACATTGGCCCCGTCCACAGAGCCCTGTTATTGGAGGCCCTGGCATGCAAACAGGCACTGGAAGCGGCAATCTACTCCGGTATCTCCTAGGCAGTCCTGGAGACAGATTCGGTTCAGCTGAAGGATGTCATCATCTCCACGGAATGGGACTTGTCTGTCGGTGGAGGTATGTTTGGTGAGATTAGGAGCTTCATTAGTGAAAACTTTTGTTGCATGAGCATGGTCAAAATTCCCAGAGTCTGTAATTCTAGTGCACACGAACTTGCTTCCTTAGGTTTGAGTTGGGACCCGGGTCAATACCAATTCTGGTCTAATCCCCTCCTAGAGTTTGTAACACGCATGTGTAACTGCGATCTGGCTGTGTTCCAGTCTATTAATATAAGGTAGTAAGTGCCGGTTGGCAGGATAAAAAAGCAGAAAAGAAACATTCGAGACGAGGAAGCCCAGCTGGTTACGATAATCTATCTTGCTCTAGCACAGTGAAGAGGCATGGAGCTCATAGCCCTGAATGTGGTGCACATGTTGAATCAGAGATCACAAAGACAATGGATGTAAAACATAAAGCGACGAGGCAAGGAATCAAGATACCCATTGGGAAGGGTCGGCATGAGAGAAAATGGATGATCCATTTATGGGAGAAGAGTGAAGGAGAGGGGGTTAAATATATATAAAAAGAACACCACAGTAACATATGCCACACCAGCAAGGACCTATGGCGCGCCGCTCAACAAGTTTGTTGATCCAGGCTTGCATTTTCAAAGTTTGTGAAATTTGAAGGCTGCCAGTGCATTTAAATCAATATAAAATGATATGCCAAATATGACAATATTACTACCACTCTACTTTGCTGGTCCCAAACTAAGGTACTGTTGCCAATCCTACATGACATATATACTTATTTGCAATTTACGGAGACAACATCATAAATTTAGTCGATCATTTTCATGAAGCGGCCTTTATCATTCAATATTTCTCAAGTAAATAATGTGGATGTACTTTTTTGTCTATGAACTATGGAGCTTAAACCCTTATGTTGCTTTTGCTGCTATTTTAATCTTCGTATTCTAGAGGATGAACCATTTTACCGGAGGGTGCTATCTATGGTACTCTCATAAATTTTCTCTGCGCACCAATTTTGGTATCCTATAGACGTTACGTAATCTAAATGTTGTCATGGTTTAATATTGAATTTTTGGATTGCTTCAGATTAAAAAAATGGTGGGAACAACTTTTTTTGCAATGAAAGAAAAATTATATTATATGATAGCTAGGTACATCAAGATATTACAAGCAATCTGGATTACAAGAAAGTACCCACGCTGTGAATAGCACACCTAGACGCTCTGCAGTGTAGATGAGCACACAGGCAAACAACTCGTCAACAGAAGACGACCTAAGAACAATAAAACAAAGGAAATGATCCGTCAGTTACAAGAATATACACAACTAACAAGAATATGTAGCAGATATAACAAGATTTGTACTACAGAGAGCTATGATCAAACATAGCTAACATATATGCCAAGACCTATCTAAAACACATATATCATATCATGGAAGAGCTTCTACACTCGATGGAAGAAACAACTGAAGGAAGCACATTATTATCTGATTTGATGGCTGCAATGGTAAATTGGGGTACAATGGTCACACAGTCAGTACCAGGGAAAATAAAATTTGAGAAGAATATCGAGGATGATAAGTATGAGATTGAGAAGGCTTGGGTATAGTTTAAGGGACTACCTATTGAGTTGAGGGAATTCCCCATAATTTGTGCGGTTGCCTCTATTTTAGGTGTCCCTAAAACTGTGGACGTTGAGTTTACAAGAAAGTATGGTAGAGCTCGAATGAAGGAAGCAGTGCTGGACTCCAATCTCATCCCAATGTATGTGGATGTATTGATTGGAGATGATGTTTACTCGCTACACTTTGGGGTGGAAGTGGGAGCGCCAGATGGTGAGCCCCAACTTCTTGACTTAGCTGATCCAGAAGACCCAGAGGGGGATGGAGGGGAACCTAAGGAGGATGATCCCGAAAAGGAAAATAAAGAGGACACTGACAAAACAAATGCTACAAAACCCATGGAAATTGATGGGAGCAAGAATGAGCAGTCACCTAATGTTGGTCATTCCTAGCACGATGGTACTGGTCATGCGGCTGGGTTGAATCATGCTGACCAAACAATCACAAGGGACAGGGCAGTGGTTGAGTTGACCCCTGGAAATTCTGGGGAGTGGCAAGCAAAGTTGGTGAAACCTTTAGATGACTCGGGTTCCATGTCAAAGCCAAAAGGAAAAACTGGTGGGACGGCTTCACCAAGTAGAGCAAGTAAGAGGAACGCTGCAGTTGCTGATCAGGATATGGTGGAGAAAGCAGCAAAGCTTAAGGCTCGCCACAACTTGGAATCATCACCTCTGAAAGGTAATCCTTTGTGTAATTCTTTTATTTTTCGAGATGACACTTGCTTGTTAAGTTCAGTTAATTCTTTAGAAATTTTGTTGGGGAATAATTCGGGTACTGTTTCAAGTAGTTTAAATTCTCTAAGAGCCATGGAAGAGGAACGCTTGCTTTATGCTGTAAATAAAAAGGAAGTTACTAATTTAGTAGTTGATGATGCGTCTTCTGTTTGCTCTTTGAAAGATAATATCGATTTACAAGCGCTCAACCTTATTTGCGCTAAGATTGAGGATGGGTTAGGTGAGGAGGGATGTGACCCTAAGTGTCTACAAACCCCTGTATCACTTAAAAAAAATCATATCCGGTCTCAGCCTTCTAAAAGTGGTAAGTCCAAATCTAAAAAAGTTCTCAATGAAAGGAATTTTTTGGAATTGTAATGGGTTTGCAGACTGGAAAAAGTATAGATTCCTTTCGGACTTAACTAAAGAGAAAAATTTAGAATTTATAGCCTTATCAGAAATCGGTAGAGCCAATTTTCCGCAATCCACTTTGAATAATATCTGTGCTGGCAGAGATTTTCTTTGGCATTGCATGGCTCCACGTGGGAGAACTCGTGGGATGATTCTAGGGATTCATTTGTTAACTTTTGATATTGGGGAAATAGAGGAAGGAGACTTTTTTATTCGTTTTAAGCTTAGACATAAAGAGCAGGATTTTAAATTTAATTTAATCTCGGTTTGTGGCCCTGCACAAGTAGAACATAAGTCCCAATTCTTGTCAGAGGTAGTACGTGTGTGTTCCAAGGACTCTTTATCTATTATTATAGGTGGAGACTTTAACATTATACGGTGACCTGATGACAAAAATAATGATAATTTTAGTGCTAGATGGCTTTTTATGTTTAATGCGGTAATCAACTCGTTAAATTTGAGGAAAATAGAAATGTCAGGGAAAAAATACACTTGGGCTAATCATTTACACAATCAAACTTTATGAAAAGCTAGATTGAGTACTAGTTTGTACAGATTTAGAGTCTAAATTCCCACATACTACTGTCCATGCCTTGACAAGGGATGTCTCTGATCATACTCCTTTACTCTTTTCTACAAATAATCCATCATCATCTTACCAACCCCAATTCAAATTTGAATTATGATGGTTGCTGAGAGATGGGTTCTGTGAAAAGGTGAGTGAGGTATGAAGTAACACTCCTACTTTGGGTTCGGGTATTGAAAGATGGCAAACAAAAATCAGGAGACTGCGTCAGTACCTAAGAGGATGGGCAAAAAATGAGAGTGGTACCTATAAGAAGGAAAAGGTGACAATTCTGAACAAACTAGATGAGCTAGACAAAAAGGCCGAATCTAGTTTGCTTACTGATGTAGAGTTAAATTTAAAACAAGTGCTCAGTGCAAGACTCATAGAGTTACTTCGGGAAGAGGAACTTAAATGGTATTAAAGAGCTAAAGCAAAGCATTTAATAGAAGGTGATGCAAATACAAAATACTTTCACTTGTTAGTTAATGGTAGACACAGGAAAACTCGTATCTTCCAGCTTGAGAATGGTAATAATTTAATTTCAGGGGATGCTCAGCTCAAGCAGCATATTACCAGTTATTATAAGAATCTGTTTGGGCCATCTGAACTATCTCAATTCACTTTAGATGAATCGAGAATTGAGGATATTCCACAACTTTCACAACTGGAAAATGAGTTCTTAACTGATTCTTTCTCACAAGATGAAGTACGAGTGGCTATTTTCCAAATGGAGCATAATAAGGCACCGGGGCCAGATGGCTTTCCTCCAGAGTTTTATCAGGTCTTCTGAAATGTTATAAAAGAAGATCTGATGGCTTTGTTTATGGATTTTCATCAAGGGACCCTCCCTTTGCACTGCCTTAATTTTGGCACCATAATTCTGTTGCCCAAAAAAACAGATGTGACGTTCATTCAGCAATACAGACCCATCTGTTTGTTAAATGTATCCTTCAAAATCTTCACTGAAGTGGCAACAAATAGGCTCACTACCATATCTTCAAAATTAGTTAGACCAACACAGACTGCTTTTTTACCAGGAAGAAATATTATGGAGGACGCTGTCATCCTCCATGAGACTCTACACGAATTACACACAAAGAAAAAAGGATGGTGTGATTTTTAAGATAGATTTTGAGAAAGCATATGATAAAGTTAATTGGGATTTTTTACAACAAACGTTGAGGATGAAAGGGTTCTCACAAAAGTGGTGTCAGTGGATCTAATGTTTTACCCAAGGGGGTAACGTTAACATTAAAGTAAATGACCAGTTAGGGTTCTACTTTCAGACGAAAAAGGGTCTCAGGCAAGGTGACCCCATGTCACCCATACTATTTAACATAGTGGTTGACATGTTGGCGATCCTAATTGCTAGGGCCAAAATGGAAGGGCAGATCGAAGGGGTCATCCCACATCTACTTCAAGATGGTCTATCCATTCTGCAGTATGCGGATGATACTGTTATTTTCATGAGCCATGATGTTGACAAAGCCGTTAATATGAAATTCTTATTGACCACCTTCGAACAACTATCTGGCCTGAAAATAAACTTTCATAAAAGTGAGATCTTCTGCTTTGGTAAAGCAAAAGAGCAAGAAGAGTTCTACTCGCAGTTGTTTGGATATGCCATGGGAAAATATCCTTTTCGATACTTGAGCCTACCTATGCATTTTAGGAAATTAAGTAATAGTGACCGGAAGATAATTGAAGAGAGAATTAAAAAGAGACTAAGTGGTTGGAAAGTGAAAATGCTTTCTATAGGAGGACGTCTTGTGCTAATACATTCGGTGCTGTCCAGCTTACCGATGTTTATGATGTCGTTCTTTGAACTACCACGTGGTGTTCTTGAGAAAATAGATTGTTTTTAGATCACGTTTCTATTGGCAGAGCGACCAACATAAACGCAAGCACAGACTGGCAAGGTAGGAAGTCCTTTGCCAACCGAAAGACCAAGGGGGTTTGGGAATTCAGAATTTAGATTTTCAAAACAGATGTTTATTAAGTAAGTGGTTGTTTAAGTTGCTAAACGAAGATGGGTTGTGGCAGGAGTTATTAAGAAATAAATACATTAAAGATAAGACGTTAGAAAGTTGTGAAAAAAAACCAACTGATTCATATTTCTGAAAAAGTATGATGAATGTCATAAATACATTTGTTTTGCATAGTTCAAAATACTCTTTGTTTCGTTTAGCGTGTGTTGGGGTTACCAGCTTGTTTCTGGTGCTCCGAGCCTTGGAGTTGTGTGAGAACCTTGTAATAATTGGCCTGATTCTATCGGTTGATAGATGAAGCCGGATAGTTTATCCTTTGTCTAAAAAAATCTGAAATGTGAGGAGATATCTCACCAATAGCTAGCTGTAATGATAAAGCTACATCATCATGCTATAATTATTTGACAAACTCCACTACAAATCTTGCAAATTTTCTTAGAGATATGCCAAGACCTATCTAAAATAGCAAAACTATAATATGAGAACAACGAACCCCTTTACCTCAAAATGCATTTAGGATAATTCAGTTAACAGAAGGATCACTCAATTAAGATCACATGTCATTCAAGAGCAGAATTTACTTAATACTGAGACATAAAGGAACCGGATGCTACTGAGAAGACAATAGCCTAATAAATCCTAAAATCATAGATATACTGACGCACCAGAATTTTTTATTGTATCTCCAAACACACCAAAGAGAGCAGGCAAGACAGTAGAGAGTCTAGTGGGTCAGGAAACAGCGATACATGTACTGGCCATTATTTGGAAGAACACTTAGGTTTCTTGCCAAACACTTGGAAAATACTTTTTCAAGTATCTCCTGTTTAATGCTACCTTGAGACGCTCATCTTGCAATGTCTCTAGCATATAAGAATTTCCACGCACAACTCCAACCACTTTATAAGGACTTCCCATTTAGACGACCACTTGCCAAACTAGTTGCTCTTTATTTCAATAAGTAGTATGGGCTTCCACACTAGATCTCCCTCTTCAAACAATTCGCTCTTCACCTTCTTGTTATATGCTCTAGCACGATGAGCCCACAAAGCCTTAGACAAGACCTCATGCCT
Organism: Cymbopogon flexuosus; assembly: GCA_027790015.1. Classification (NCBI taxonomy): domain Eukaryota; kingdom Viridiplantae; phylum Streptophyta; class Magnoliopsida; order Poales; family Poaceae; genus Cymbopogon; species Cymbopogon flexuosus. The sequence continues at coordinate 8,826 of JAKNSH010463378.1, forward strand.
CCTTCTGGGATTCTTCTCAATTGATAAGCTTGTTTAGAATTCTATTGCTATACTCAACCTGTCCATTAGCATGAACATGATAAGAAGATTACTTGATCATCTTAATCTTACACAATTCAGCAAACTCCTTGGCATTTTTTGAAATAAAAGAAGTTTGATCTATAGTCAAAGCCTGAGGAATACCGAATCTATGAATAGTATATCAATCAAGGAGTTCTCCATCATTCAAATCGGCCCTAGCATCACTGGAATTTTCATTGGGCAGATTTAAAGCTTGATCGGTCACGTTGGACGCACCGACCAGAGGAGAATCGGCTAGGCCAACTTAGACAGTCGGCCTGGCTGATTTGTACATCAGCCAACACGGCAAGGCCGATTCTAGGAATCGGCTTGGCCGATTTAGCCAACTCCAACTAGAAGTCGGCTAGGCCGATTCTGGGAATCGACTTAGCCGATTCAGGCTGTTTCAGTGAGGGGTCGGCTAGGCCAATTCTGGAAATCAGCTCAGCCGACTTGACATGCTCCAGTGAAGAATCGGCTAGGCCAACCTGGGGACCCGGCTTAGCCGATTTTGTTGTGTTTAGTTCTGCAAAAACTAACTTTTTCATACATCGGCTTATATTGAATATGAAAATTACGTGCACTAACGTCATAGCCAAATGCTCGTTGAGCTAATCATGTTGGCCCTCTTATTTGCATGCCTTGGAACATACCGAATCCAAAATTCGGTAAACAATGATGTCAAGGCAAGCATCAAGACACAGTCTGAGTGATCCTTCTAAGCATTGAAACTCACCAACAACTTGATGCAGCACTAGTAAAGAATTACCATAAGCTTCAACATGTTTTACTCCCATAGATTGCAACATAATCATCCCGAACAACAAAGCTTGATATTCGGTTTGGTTATTAGTGCAGTGGAAATATAATCAGCTTGACATCTCATATGTATAGTACAAATAAGCACAATACCAACACCTTGGCCATCTTTACAAACTGATCCATCAAAATATAACTTCTAGGGAGTAAAAGTAAGATAATTAACCTCATCATCTAAATCAATACCATGCTGAACAATAAAATCAGCAATGACTTGATCTTTAAATGCTCTCAGTGACTCAAAAGTCAAGTCATATTCAGTTAAAGCGTTTGCCCACTTGCCTATCCTAACAATGAGGATTAGCCGATATAATATGATTTCATTACATCGGCTCGGCATGCAACGCCACATGTACTTGCCAAAGGATAATGTATCTTTTTAGTGCAAGCCAATCATATTAGCATGCCCCCCCAAGCCAGAAGGCATCGACAACAGCATAAGCCGATGAATCTGCTTGGATAATCTAGCTTATGAAGAATAGCGCTCTGAGGTGTAAAATAATCTTGATTTTCAGAAGGCTCCCTAACATTGATATTGACAATGATTATATAGGCCGAATCAATTAGAGATACCTCAGAGGCACCCTGGACTTGAGAAAGTCGGCCTAGCCGACTATGGAGTCGGCTTAGCCAACTTGAGGTCAGCCAGGGCAACAAGAAAAGTGTAACTCGGCTTAGCCGACTTGAGAGTTGGCTTAGCCGACTGGTGAACTAGCTCAGCTTACTTGAGAGTTGGCTTAGCCGACTGGTGAGTAAGCTCAGC
>JAKNSH010463860.1:0-18610 GCA_027790015.1 Cymbopogon flexuosus
GTATTTCAACATGTTAAAGCGAAATAAATAGAAGTGGCTACAGAGGAGTCCCCGTTGATAGTGTCACTTCTCTGTAGAAGAGCTAAGTTCGACCAGCTGCTAAGGTGGTACGGACCATGATCCGTTCTGGCGTTCTGCACCCAGATCGACGAGGTGCGGACTGCGTTCTGGCTAGAAGAGTGTCCGTGTCATTCGAGTGGCACTCCCCAGTTGCTCGTGTCGCAATCTCAAGTCGAATTGCACGATTCGCTAGTATTAACACAACACTGCCACTGCGCTAAGCCCAGGCGCCTAGAGCGGCGAGGCGTGCTAACAATCTCATGCCGCTTGCGAGAAACGAAATTTCAGATTGACGAGACGCTAGCACGTTCGAAACACAACAGCATGCTAAACACAATGCTGAAGGTCACTGATAGAAAATGTGTCTGGTTTGGTTAGTAGTTTGAGATGCATCCAAATTCTCAATCAGGCAGTCGTGGTCGTCCGGTCCGATCTCTACAAAGCCTTCGCCAGGGTCACTGGTTACCGCTCACGCCACCGGCCGGTATGAGCTTGTCAGGGACTTGTCAGTTGTCACTCAGGGAGAGGATCGTCGCTCCTGTCCCAAGATAACATTTCAATTTCAATTCCCGGAAAATTAGTTTTCCTCTCTGCACGATTTGTCGTTTGGGTTTTTCTGCAAGCCGGCTTTGCGGCTTGCCTGCATCCCTAGCCAAGTTTCATGTAACTACGTAAGCTGGGTACATGTCGATCACAAGATCACCTGCAATGACTGATTATGGTAGCTCAAGTCCCGTCAGTTTACGGCAATTTTGTTGCGATAGTTCAGTAGTTGAAGCTCTAGGTTACACAAAAAGGATCCCCATTTTTTACAGTGTCAAGTCACCTAGCGTCGATCGTCGAAACATGACAATTAACAAGCTACAGTTCCAACTTTCCACGGTCTCAGGTCACAACCAGCAAACTGCCCGTGTCCAAAATAGTTCATGGCACTACTATTGCCGTCGCATGTGAGCAAAAAGACATCATATATCAGGCCCAGGTGTGCTTTTCAACTAGCCGTATAGCCAAAAGGGCTGCGTATACTGCTACTTCTGAGGAAATGTCCTTGCTGTTACTTTGATTACTTTCTTCCAGTTCCAGTCATAAATTCAAATTTTGATGAGGGAACTCGAGCTAGGTTCAGCTGTGACCTCAATCTAAGAAATTAGCTGCAAAAGAAAATCATGTTTAGTAAAGGATCTCATTATTGTTGGTGTTGTATTCAGCAACAGGATAAAACAATCCAAACTGTTTCAAAGACTTTTTGCACCAGGTTCTTCAGTCAACAATACCTGTATATCCACCCAAGGTTTTTTGAAGATAATAATATGGCTCTCTATGCTCTGATCATCAAGGAGGACCAGAAAATAAATTCTTTTCTTAGAACCTTCACAAGTTCTATCCACGTGTGTTCTGATTGCCAATCCTTAATTGCATATATGCTAAATTCAGGAATGTGCACTGAGATGATAATAAGTTGAATGATTTTGGCTTCACTTTTTTTAATTTATTCCAGAAAATTATTAAAGCAGCTAGTAGTCCTGTGAGAACTAACTGAATTTTATTTTGCATCAATCCTGTCTCCTAAAACATCCAAGAAAGGTAATAGACCTTCTATCATTATCCAAATATGTACTTGCATTGTGCATCTACCATTGTAACATTAAGAGAGAAGGTATCCATGTATAAGTGTTAAGAAGACTAGCAGCCGTAGTGTTTAACAACATCAAGTATCAAAATTGCAGAGGCATTTGGAACAAACTTGTCGTGTAGACACTGATGAAGATCTTAACAATGTACCTGTGCATGCACTAAGTGCAGTTTAACATGTTTGTTGGTGATGAATGGTCATTTTCTTCAGCAATGTCATACAGGTAATGTTCTCAACAGCTGAATAGCACTACTCCATTGTGGGCCTTCTGTAAGAACAATCTGCTTCAACAGGGGCACTGCTCCAGCAGCAATTATTGCTGGGTGATTCTCTGGATCCATGCTCAGATTATACAAGATAGCTAAGATAGCTTCCAGTGCATCTCCATCCGCCTCTTCAAGCATTTTCATCAGTGGAAATATGCCTCCAGCATCAGCCACTGCTCTTGTATATTCCATCACACCACCAGATATTATCTTGTTGAGCTCTATTACAGCACTTCTCTTATTTTCAAACGAAAGCGAGGTCATCATTTGCTCAATTAGCCTTGGAATAGTCTGATAGATAGTTATCTCCATATCGATACTACTGACATCATGATCTCCTGATAAGCCAGCTCTGGATTCTAGCTTAAGGAGGCATGCTGCAAGACATTCCTTTGACTGAAGGGGGAAACTTGACTTGAGCAGTCTTCTTAGCAGAGAAGTGATCTTTTCACTGTTTATGCTGCGGATGAAAAGATCGAAGTCCAATAACTTTGTGAGTAAACTCACAGCTGCGGACACAGCCTCACTGAGTTCTTGAATAACTATACTAGGAGTTTCATCAAAGTTTTCAGAGTCACTTCTGGTCCCTATTAGATAGAAAAAAAAACATAAGTTTTAGAGATGGAGATTATATTCAATATAGCAGCATCTCAAGGTTTCTAGGATGGAAACTAGCAGGGAAATGACAACAATTTGTGGTATCTCAGATCTCAGATCTCAGATTGCTACTACATCATAATACTTTGTTGAAGAAAATTCCACAGAAACTGATTCATCAGCACCACTCTAGGCTAACACTATATATGCCGCATATTTGCATCATAATTTGTAATGTCATATTATATTATATTGTTACCTATTATACAACATTAATGAACAGCAAGGCACCATCATTCCAGAACAATTTATGCAGGGATGGAAGTGATATAGGTCTGACTGATTGATAGAAATGACTGAAAGATCTTACTAAATTATGGCAGTGAAACATAGAACTATGGAATAGAAAATATATTTCCATTAGGGTAGCCATGATATAGATACCCAACTTCAGAACTTGACTAATGTTATAAGTTGATGTGCATGGATAAAAATGAACCTAATGTAACATGGTTGATATGAAAACAAAGTTTATGTTCATTACTTCAATTCTTTTGATACAAACCAATAGACCTCAACAAATCTTGATTTTTTATGGTCAATCAATTTTTTTTTTTTTGTGATTAACACACTAATAAATATGACTATTTTACACTTCAAATAAATGCATTAATCTAATACTTTAACATACTCGACATCTTAACAATATGTATAGTAACCCATGCCAGGCCAGTACCATAAAGCTTTTTAGTGCATAAAAACTCTCATCAAACATTACTACCATAACTATTTCATGATATGTATAAATAATACAGGGGAAAGTAATGTAGCCATTTGTAAATCTAACACAAAATTGAACAAAAAATTTACCATGAATAACCCCTATTTCAAGAATCGCTTCAATTACTGAACCAGTGCAAGCAGCAGTCATTGCAGTGGCATGTTGCTCCGAAGCTGCTACATGATCTAGTACATAACAGACTTTTGCTTGCAACCTTGGTGATGCTTCCTTCAGAACTTTCGTTAAGCGTGAGATAGCATCAAAATCGAAGATCAACTCGCTACAAACATTGAAAGAATCATATCACTACAATATTCCAATGATAAAGTGTCAAGCTTGTGTGCCCAACAGAGAAGCAAAGAAGCCAAACATGATAGCGAAGAACCCAGGGACCACATAAGTTGTGTCTAAGGATCTGTGTGTCCCAACGAGGGGCGTTGCTGAAATTGTAGTATGTAGAACCACAGCGCAGTAGATATGTTTGCCAACAAGCAACAATCATACTGTCATTGATAAGTGCAGTGACAGAAAGCAGCAGTAGAAGATAAATTGGTGGCTGTGGCGGCATATTCACGCTAGCAAGGAACAGAGGTGAGAGATCAATGTGGCTAAGAAAAGAAATTAAGATAGGACTTTTGAGAAGAGTAATAAAACATTGGCCACAGCACTAATAAAGCACTAATAAAGTATTAGCAAATAAAAGAGCAAACCCATTCACAACTCAAAAAGCTGGGCATGCAAGATAGCACTGCAAGATAACTGGTCGAAACACAAGCAAAATCAAGAGGGACGTCAACATGCTATCCACATGTGCTAGCAGCTTGTTAAGGAGACACCACAAATTTTAGCTCCAGGATGCAATCAAATTGGTCATTGTGCAAGTTGCCATGTACTCTCAAGTGATGGCAAGCACACAAGCCTACCACGCTCATGGCAGTGGTAACAAGGCAGGGACTAGGGTGAATGTAGATCCAGAGTATTCGCTGCTGAGTGGTTGATGTCATGGTGCCCATGTATGAGAAGGGAAGAGAAAGACTAGAGGTAAATGGTTATGTGGCAAAGCATGTGGATATGGCATGTTTCTTGCCACCATGGCTATGTTAAAAGGAAGTCAATGGCCAGCAGTGCATCAAAAAGCCCATGAAAACACCATGAGAGACCAATCACAGTATCTCACGCATTTATATAAACAATATAAAGTGAATAAAGTCAGACATAATGTGGTAATCTTATACCAATTTGTCATATGAGTGCATAAAACTAAAACAACACTTTGCTATGAATTAAGAACACAAGATTTCCCATGCAATTATAAAGTAAAGAAAGACACATCACACATGTGTAGCCACAAGGGCACAAGGCTGAAACAAACCTGGCCATCTCTTTGTTTACAGATGTCTGGGGAATTGCACTGTTTCCACTATCCTTATCACCAGTATCCGGCTGACAAATTAAGAGCATTAGAGTGCAGTGTTTCAATATAAACAATATATGACGAACAAAATAAGCCCGACTCACCGCAGCAACCATGCAAATCCCGAAGTCAAACATCCGAGAAAGTATACAAATTATCTGCACAGAAACTGTTAATTAGGAACCCTAGCCATGACAATATTGTTCTTATGTGTAAAAAAAGGCCATGTTGAAGGCTGATACCTTCTCTAGTAGTTCCACTGGGGTATCTGGATCCTTGACTACATCTACAAGCAATGCTAATCCACCTTCTGTTTTGACATTCTGACAGACTGTGGCACTACAAAGGAGTGTCAATAAAGAAATAGTTAATCGAGGAACATATGATAATTAAAAAAAATGAATTCAGCAACAAACAGAAAAACATACTAAATATGGTCGAGTAGCACCCCAATATATATTATATCTTAGTCGATATAAAAACACCTCATGGCTCATCAGGTAGGAAAAAACTTTAACACTATCCACATATTAAAATTAAACAGTTCATGCATAATAACTTGTTACTCTAGAACCAACATTACAGACAACTAGACTTCATTATCTGTATAAACAAAGAGTAGCTCAAGTGCAACTGAATCAAGCTGATATGTTGGACTATTCATAAAAAAATGGACCGAGTAGGCGCCCCCCAAAAAGTTCTGAATATGTTCCAAAATACCATTTTATTGATGTAGAAGAAAGACTGTACACAACAGGCCTCTTATGCAAATGCTTTAGTCATTGTAAGTTGTAACAGATGCGCCACATAGGAAAATAAACTATCCAACCAAGGAAACAAACTAGGTACGAAAAAACCAATGTTCTATTAGCCAAAGAAATAGATGCACATAGACATATGTAGGTCCATTGTGCAAGTTTAACAGGGCAATAATACATCAATACAATGTGAAACCTTTGTTGAAAAAGGCAACACCTAGCAGCACCTAAGCATTTTGTCTAGGCGTTTTTCCACCTGGAATATTTTTATGCTTGATTTATATATGAAATTGGGAGAATTAGAGATGGGAAAAGATGAATTATTGTCATAGACTCATGGGTGACATATAATGACATAATTTTACCAATATGCCAAATTCCTCTATTTAACATGACATTACCCTAGGCATCAAGAAAATTATAATCTCCTAGAAACGCCTAGGCATTGCCTGAGCACCTACCTAGCACCCTTTGGAACACTGTTTGGAACTCACAAGGATGATTCATAATTTAACATCATAACATAGTGAACATATTACTATGTTATAAGTGACAGCACCCAAACAGAGTTAGTTACCAGCAAAGTGAGATCAAGATTTGTTCTAAACAACATTAAGTGGTATGATCATCTTGATTAAAGACTTTGAATAAGGAAAGATAAAGTACCTGACACTTAATTTTTCCAACGCATAAGCACCAGCTTCTCTAACATGTACATCTTTGTGCTTGAGCAATTCAAGTAGAGGTTTAATGGCCCCAGCTTCCTTGAATGAGGTACACATATGTTCATTTATTGATGCATCACCCATTGCTCTAGCAGCCTTTTTAATTGCAGAGACATCTTCAAGACCAAGGATTAAAACTAACCGTGCAACACCATCTACCCATGGCAAAATGGTATACACGTTATTATTTTCAGATCCAGATTCCTCTTTTCCTTGATCATCCAACTCAATAGCTCCAACACGTGCAAGGAATTGCTGATTAGAACGTCCTATCATAGCATTAATTTTAGCTTCATCTGGTTTTGTATCGTTCTCATTGACACTCAAGCCAAGGAGCAGTTCAGTAGCACCGTATTTTGAGGGACGAGGACTCCTCTGAATCTCAGAGCCATCAGGAAAAGAGGGCCATGAATGAGGGAGAGGTTTAAAAGCTTTATATGCAGCTGAGCCAACCAAAGGAACCCGGACTAGACCCTCCTCTATTATAAGGCTGTGGTAACGGTCATCACTGGCCAGCTGTATTAGTGAACTTTTAGCTTCTTTTCTAATAATCTTATAGTCATCTTCTTTGATTTGCAAAAGATGAACCTAAAAAACAGCCCCAAATGATTATTTGGAACAAATTTCAGGAAATATATAATAACAAGTGGCAAAAGCACTTTGCAGTCCAACAGAATATTAGCATGACCTAATATTTAAGCATATCTCAAAATATAGACATATACTATATATTTAGACTTTGCTAAAGTTTCCGAGGAACAGATCACCAAAAGTTCAGAAGCATCTCATAGTACTGCAATTGCAATGGCTTTTAGGACCTCATTTGTCCCAAATGTGATTATTTGACTGATATCTTGCTACGTTGAAATGAAGTACAGCTTACCAATTTTGGGATGACGTCTGCTTCAACCAAAGCTCCATGATTACAGGGACTCAAAGCTAAATTTGATATGATACCACCAGCGGCCTCTTTGACTTTTATGTCTTCATCATCTAGGTAGCTAACAATCTTCATTAGGACATCACTCCTCAGAATCTTGTACCTCCAATTTTCATCAATAGAAAAGTTCCAAATGGTACACAAACACTGCTCCAGAATCTGCAAGGGAAACCATTATATTTGCAATTTCACAATGCATCAGTATCCTGGCTATCAACCATAACCATGCATGCCAGAGATGGCAACAGCCAGTTATACCATTTTACAGCCAACATGGACTGGAGAAAAAGATCTGGGAGTGGTAGTGATTAAATTTGTAGCTACCTCTGGGGTTATTGTAGATTTACAGAGAAGACTAATGATTTCTTCAATTGCTCCACTCTCACCAGCCATCTTCCTATATATGTGAACTGATGTAATGTTACAAAGAAGACCTGCAGCGGCTTCACAGGCAGGGGTGGACTCTGATTTCAGGAGGCTAATGATGAGAACAATGCAACCAGGGAATTGCATTATCTCATCGATGCTCTTCCTTCCACCAAGGGAGTATTGATAGAGTGTGCAAACAGCATGCTCCCTATCACGTGCGTCGTTGTCCAAGCCAAGCAATCGAACGAAGAGACCAAGGTATGCAGACCCAGAATTTGTGGCGCCAACAGAGTAATCAACATCCTAACAAAATCAACCGATGTATTGAGACGACAGCAACTCGGAAAGAAATTGCAATTCAAGAAAGTCCATTCCGAATTTCAAAAGTTCAGAACAACTGATGTGTGTTTTAAAAGCAAAACACCTAAATGTAAACTAATTTCAGAATTTTGTCAGTTGCATTTCAAAACATCCTGAAAATTGCTGGAATACCGAAATTTCTTTCTAAGATGGAGCAATTTAAGCATAAATGGACAATATGGTTCAGAATACACAAACATTACAGAGATTTTTTTTTTAAAAAAAATATTTTTAGAGTTCATTTAAAAAAATATTTAGTTTTTTTTAAAAAAAAATTCCAGCGGACTGAATTTGAGCAAACACCTCGATGGCGTGTCAGGAGGGCTTCCAGGAGCTTACCTGTCCTGAAGGACCCTCCCCGGAGGCGAACGCGCCGGCAAGGAGAAGGCGGCGGGCGCGGGTGGAGCCACACGAGGGCCTGGCCGGAGTAGCAGGTAGAAGGCGGTGGCGGCGGAGGTGAAAGCGACGGCCAAGCTGGTGGTAGCGCGGCAGATGGTAGATGCGGGGGGATGCGGCGGCGACCGCCGGCAGCATGGCGACAGCCGACAGAGAGAGTTCGGCCGGCGAAGAGGGAGCTGTGCGGGCGTGGCCTCGTGGGTGGCGAACTGGCGATAGGATTCCGAGTTCCGACCAGGCCTGTTCTAGAACTACTAGGGAAGGACAGCAAACATTTTCTCCGGGCTTCTTCTAGTAGAGTCTAGAAATCTAGAACACCAAATAAGGCCCGCAGTTTCTTAGAAAAAACAAATAAGGCCCTCAAATCCTATCTAGAGCCTAATAAGGCCCAACACGCCGTCATTCATTGTTCACGTCATGGGCCTTGGGCCAGGCCTAGAACGAAGCGAGTGCGAGAAGTTAGATATGGATGGGGACGCTGCTGTGACTAAGGTTTTGAATCGGGTGTTCGGTTTCTGCAGCTTCAGTACCAAAGATCCAAAATCAAGAACGACTGAAAGCCCTCCGTCCTATCAGCTTATGCAATGTACTAGTAGTCTACAAGATCGCCTCAAAGGTACTGTCCGAATCGACTGGAAGTGTATTTTACCTGATATTATATCCCAAAACCACAGCTTATGCTCTAGAACAAGGCATGATTTGGCGTGTAGGTGATGGCCAGCAAATAAGAATTTGGGAAGATCCCTGGATCCTGATGGCATTACCAGAAGGCCTAGAACGCCGAAGGGGGCTGTATTATTATAATAATAAGGTGTCTGAACTGATCGATCCTTTCACTGGGGGATGGGGTGTGTGCAGTTGGTGAAAGATGTTTTTTTGGGGAAAAGATACAGCACTTGTCCTAGCAATCCCTACTCGGCTTGATCACGATGATGTGGTGGCCTGGCACTTCGATTCCAAAGGAAAATTCACGGTTAAGTCTGCAATACCATGTGCTTGCTGATGGGAAGGAGAGAAATAGTATAGTGCAAGCTAGCGAGTCCTCATCGAGTGTGGCAAATGCAGATGCTCCAAAAATTTGGAAGAAAATATGGGGGCTTGACTGTATTCCGAAGATAAAGCAATTCTTTTGGTGATTGGCTCATAACAGTTTGGCTACTAAAATGATTCTGAGGAGACGAGGCATCAAGCTTGATACCCGTTGTCCAGTTTGTTTGCGTTTTGACGAGGATGCTGGGCATTGTTTTCATAAATGCAAGCTGGTGCGTAGATGCTGGAGGGAGCTACAGCTTGATGATTACTCGTGTATGTCTTCTACAAGCTCAATCTGCCAATGCATTTGCACAGTAAGTGCTCGTGGGCGGGCGTGTTTATTACTTTGGAGATGGTGGGATGAACGAAATCGATTAAATGCAGTAGAAGATGGACGATCCACTGCTGACATTGACCATCCGAAAAGCCATGCCCCATTTTTTAGTCAAAAAAAAAAACATGGTAACCCAACCCCATAACCTAGAAATTTTTGCATCATTAAAAAGAAATTACAATAAAAAAGAACTACAACCCCGTACCTATTGAAAAAGTTATTGAAAAGTTTGAACAAACTATGACACCATTTTAGCCAGCAGATAATACACTGACGAGAAAAGAATAAACATAACAAGCACAAACTTACAGGACAACTGTCCTTGATAACATACTAACTCGTTCTACGTGTCAGTAATATCTTTGCCATCTGCCGACAAGGATGCTCCAGGAGTATCTTTCCATACTGTTTACAGGAAGTTCCTCTGAACAGAACCAGATGCGAAACGGGAAGACAATCCTTGTGACATGTTTTCTGGATCTAAGGCTACCTTTTGGCGCCCAGCAGTCAGATCCTTCTCCCGGTCCCATGGCTTCCATGGGTGGTTTCCCTCCCATTCTTCTTTCTCGTGCTGCTTTTGTTTCTTTTTCTCTTTTTTACTCTCTCGGTGCTTCTGCACAAGAGACACAGACCTTTTGGAGGTATTGTACTTATCTACAATTGAAGCATCCGGGTTTTTGCTCTTTACATCATCGCCTTCTGCAATCGCTTTTGTCTTATTGTAGGCTTCTAGATAGCTGCAAGAGTGTAATCCATTAGCCCATGTACATTGGTATTATTTAAAGATGCAATGGGGACAACGTGTACTACAAATGGAAATGTCAATAATATGGCGTGTCTATTTTATAATTTAATAGCAAAGCAAACTGATGTCTCCATTACAATGTTGTTTGCCTGCTGACTCAAACAACAATGGCAACATTCCATGAGTTCGTTTATATTAAGTTTGCAACATCCAATCCATTTATTGTCATAAGAGCAAAAGGCATTACTTATTTACTAATTCCATTATATTAATTAATAGATTATGAGCCGTTGGACCATTGTACTATAGCATGGTATACATAAGTGACAATACACAATAGCACGTGGTTTGTAGACAACTGGGTTTGTGTGGCGTGTGTTTTGGGTGGGGCTGTTTTCGCTTTGCTATTGTACTCTTTTTTCTCTAAAGTGAAATGAGACAGAGCTCTCCTGCGCGTGCGCGATTCGAGGAAAACCCCTTGCTTTCAGTAAGCATACCTTTGTTGTGCTTTTTGTGCTCTATCAAGAGGGGTATCAGTCCAGACACTTGTGTCTCCACGTCCTTCTTTACCATTCATACTAAATGATTTAGTTGAATGCATCGGCACTACTCCTGCCTGTGACAAGAAAAAAAATACATACATACAAGATATCACAATAAAGTAAGCATACTTTGGTGGATTGTAGATAAAAACAATAACACAAGTAAATATTTCTATCATTTACTTTTCTCTCAGGTGGCAATGTGGTCATCCATTCGTCTCTCTTAGGTGCCTGTGACTCTTTTGGACCTGCTAAAAGTTCTTCATCACCTGCAAGTGATACACCTGCAAGCAAAAAGAGGATGAAATCATATTTATCCTTGAAACTCAATATCTTCACAATTACCAGCTATGACAAACTTTCAAAAATATAATAATCAATGAAATTATGTACATCAAATCTGGGCGCACAAGCAAACAAAAAAAATGAAAAAGAGGTTACAACATCTTATGGTGGTTAATTAAAGTGTATTAGTGCACAGGGCTAAAGGCCCTCAATGAATGCAATTACCAAACACAAATAAAGTACACATAACTATTAGTCTACACAATCACAGCATGTGCATGGAGCATGGTATACGAAATTTGCTTTCTCTTGTAATTCAAGCTTTATGGAGAAGCCAGAGGTCCATTCAACAGTGTTTGATTTGGAAGCAGCATGTAATTAGAGACAAAAAATCATCTTTGTTATTATGATATCTAATTTGATAATGTTGTTTTGTTTGCCTAAGTGATATTCTGGATAGGAATTCATAGCAGACAGTTACATCTTCGTCATATAAAGTACAACTGTAGATTGAAATTTGTACCCCAAAAAAGAATATGTTGCTGCATGCTACAGTGAATAGCATCAAATTGTATTGAAATTTCTTTTTTGGGATATTGTTTGTGATATTGCAATAATTCACCTTGTAAACGTCTCCATTCCGCAGCCTCGCGCATTGCTTTAAGTTCAATCTAAAAAGTAGAGAAATGGGACAAACAGGATAAAATACTTAACTATTTCATTCTGATCAATCAATAAGCGACATATATTCTGCAGAAGTTTACCTCAAATTGTTCCATCTCCTCTTTCTTTTTTATCTTCTCGTCTATTGCACCTCTCTGCAAATGAAGAAAATGCCAGAAACAAAAATGTAAGCTTCATTGAGGGACGTAAGGGGAGGACGTTGGATTTTACTATTCAACGAAAAGAGAGACAAATTAAGCTGGAACCTTCATCAAATGTTTATCTCTTCAATAGTATCTTCTTTAATGGTCACATTATAAATGTATTATTTTCTCCAAATAAAACAAACGTAGTGAGTTTTTTGGCGAAATTCTGCAAGTGAACTTTGATAGAAGATGAAACTAGTTTCAGTGTGTGGAAAACTTGTGCACCTTATCAGGGTCTTGTAAGTCTTTGAAGGCATTATTTAATTTCACAAATGCCTCTTGTGCTGAAGGATGAGGACATTTGTCTGGGTGCACTAAAAGGGACAACTTCCAATACCTACAGTATAAGATAGGAGGATTAGTCACTTAAGCAGAAATGAGAAAAGAAAAACAAAACTAATGTAGCATGATGTGATAGGTTTGTGACATAGGTAGCAAAATGGAACCACTTTCTTCACGGTCACTTTTTTTTCGCGAAGATTCGTCACGGGCACTTAGGTTGCAAGACCTGTAAAAGCCTAAAAGGTACTGCTACAATTTTTCACTATTTGTGTCAACAATAGTCACAACTCCCAACAACATACAGAACAAATACTACACGAACCATTCTATTATCTTTACAGTAAGATTTGAGGTAACGATTTTACTATTAAACAAAATTAGCTGTGAAAATGAAGAGCATACAAATCACCACCTTTTCTTCATGTTATCAGTTGACATCTTCCAATTTACCCCCAGAACATCATAAGGTGAATTTGTGTCAGCTGCCAATATTCGAGTAACCTACCAAAAAACATCCAAAAGAAACATCAACAAATTGCTGGAACATATTAAAGGAAAACCAGATATTTAATTGAAAAAGAAAATAAGAATTCAGAAAAAAAAATCATGCTGTCCATTAAATGTTTATTAAAAGTAACAAACTTTACGTTCTAACCAATCAAAGGAATGCTCGCAAAATCTTTTGGATCCTAAATCCAAAGTATCCCAACAGGACCTGAAAGTTGTTTATAATATCGATTGCATTGCAGTTATACAAGCAAAGTGAGTGACACATATTACTCCGCAATTTGTGCCAAGGATCAAACATTAATACATATGGGTTATCCAGAATAACAGATTGACCACATAGGCAGCTGAGACTAGCTGATTGCAAGGTAAATAAGAAAAGCACATAGCAAGGATCAATGAGGACACATTATACTGTTGTTAGCACAAAATCAATCAGGATTAATGATGACAGACAAGGTGGACAGCTTACATAAACAACTAGTAAAAATTGTAAACAGTGAAGTTAACTCAAGAAAGTGCACAGCAAAAGCATGCAAGAAGATGAAACAAGAAGTAAATCATGAAACCATTGACTTGACTCGTCCTAATAGTGGATGAACTTTAAAATAACATAGGTACTTGGCACTGCATTGTTCCAAAATTATTAATGGTGGAATATTATTACTGACAATGTACCTCTTCAAATCGCTCAGCTTCGTTTGCTGATGCAGCTTCAGCAACTACAGCAGGCGGTGGGGGGCCTATGAGCAAATCATCATCGGCTTCCAGTTCAGCATCCCTGGTTAGAATATTAAATGAATTAAAAGTTTCCTAACAATTGTTTGAATCTAGGCTAAACATATCAGACTAAAAACAATAATAAATCATTACCGGCACCTAAGAGCCTCTGTCATTTCAGCTGCTGCAGCCAGTAACTCACGAGATGGCATTGCAGGACCGATTACCCTGCACAGAGCAAAACATTAAATTGGGTAACAAGTTGGGCAGTAATCAGACAAAAAAAGAATCATGTTGTGTCAGCCTGTTGTGTAATAAATCTGAGAAGGAAATGAAGCATTGCATAAACACACGGCCTGGGGATCTAGGGCGATGACTAGAGAACCAAAGGATGTCTTTCCTGGTGGTTTTCGAGCGATCCTCCCCTCCACCCTGCCTAGTTTCCCCCTGCCACCTGATTTTCAAGTTTTAGGAAGCTAACTATGGGGGGAAGGCAAAAATAGAGCTCCTATTTGCTATCCAAAAACTCACTCCAGATGGGGACGGGCAGGACCGCAGGAGGGCCATGATGCACAGTGGCAAGTTTCATCATAGCCCTTGATGGGACAGGCAAGTGGAGATGAATCCTCATAATAACCCAGTTGACACCCACCTGTCTCACTAGGTTTCATTCAGTGGGGGATATGATCATATCCTTGCCATGAATTATTAAGATACTAATTCTCCTGAATACCAGCATCAAGAATATATGCTAATAGTGGGAATGTGGGATACTCTGGCTTATAGTGAAGCAGACATTAACATTCAGTAATTGAAAAACTCATGTACTGCTGTTAGCCTAAAGTAACTGAATGAAGGACACATCTGATGCAACTATCTAACCAAACAAGTATATGGCCAAGAATACTTCTATTATATTTATAAGTATGCAATGGAATTTATTGGGAATACTGCAGCAGAACAAATGGTGACACCCAAGTGTTACCTTCTTTTAGGATGTTCCTCTTCCAAATCAATAACTTTCGGCTCTTCGGAAATAGCATTATCTTTATCTTTATTTTGCACGTCAAAGTTAGCCTGTGGTGGTTCTTCTCTATTTGGGGATACTGACTTTCCACTTTTGTTGTCTGAAAGTTTGGAACTTGCTAATAATAATGATCCAACAATATCAAGTGTAGGAACATTTTTTGGAGGCAGCAAGTAAGCCCCACTTGCACTTTCTTTCAGTCTCAGAGATCGGAAAAGTTTCCTCAAGCGCTTCACCAATGGCTTGTCGGAAATTCCAGAAATATCAATGCCTTCACCACTGTCTATCATTTGGAGAAGCTGAAAGTTCACATGTCATGAGCTATCTTAAGGACATAGAACATAAATGTTACACTAAAATCACATTAAATATATTCAGGAAAAAGAATATTACAGCACAAACAGACTGCAATATATTTCAGCCGCATATTAAAAATTGAAGAGAGTTAATGTAACCAATACTTGACAAATAAAGCCACCATAGTCCATAGAAAACAATAAATATGAAGATAATAGCTAGAATAATGGATACTGTTAGATGTCTTATAAGTTATAAATATTTGTATTTCTCCATTGTACACAGGGTTCTGTGCATATTTGCTAATAACCAGTATATATTTGGGCCTAGAGCTCTCATAATGAATACAAGTGCTATTCAGAAAACATACAACCATTTCTATACATATCTAATATTCTAATATATGAATATTATTATGCCAATTGGAAGCCTAAAAAGGCCATATAAATATTAAATTTTATTAAAATTTCAAAGATGTAATTCGATTTATAAAATAAAAATATGCACATAACTGTGGGTTTTCGTCATGCAAATTGATCACAAAGATAAAGGGTAACTCTGCAAGTCACAGTTGCTGATTTTCAGGACGACAGCTGCGGGTTGAAATCGCAGAGTTGAAATAAGTCCACAATGAAAGTTAGTAAGAAATATACATCCACATTAATTTCAGGAGACACAAGTTGAATTAACTCAGCCTACATAAATGACTACAAAGTAGCAGTTGTAACTGCCAATATATTCATTATCGTTATATCATTCAGACTGAACATTATGCCATGCATTTTGGTTCTTGATGATTATAAGCACATCAACCAAGCATTGAAAATACAAAACAAAAGTTATAGTTTATCTTAGGATGATCTCCATGAAGTGAACAAGGAGGCTAGATAGGTCGCTAGGAGCTGAAAATACTAGCTTCTCCTGATTCACTTCTCACAAAGTTTTTCTCAGAGAATCCGAGAGAATCACCTCTCTCAGAAAATACTTCTCACAGATAATCAGAAGCAAGAAGTTAGGATGATTGCATGACATATCAAGAAGCTTCTATAGTTCTATTTGTATGGAACAACAAGGGATCATTTCAGACTCAGCTGCATTCCCCTAGAGTCAAACAAACCTATCGTTGATATTATATAGCTACTGCAGGCTTCCACATAGAAAATACCAGAGACTGAACATAATCACAAATCATCGCCCTCTATATGGGAGTTATCTATGGATTCAGAGTGATTGTATAAGCAACTGCGTTTTACAGTTGTTCTAGCACTGTAATTGTGAAATTCCAGACATGGCCTGTTGTTCAACTTTCCAAAAAACTACAACTCTAGGCTAAAATAAAAAAGATAAGAAACCCTACCTGGCGAAGCTCTCCGGCTACGGCCGGTAATTCCCTGAGGATATCTCGGACGATCTCCCGCGCCTCCTCCGCCCTATCCTCCTCCGACGATTGGGAGTCGGATGACCCGCCACCATCCCCGCCGTGCCGCTTTCTCTCCTGGTCCCGTCTTCTCCGACGACGCCGCCGGCGGTCCTCGTCGCGGGAGCTCCGAGACCGGCCGCTGTCCTTGCGGCTGTGGCGGTGGCGGTGGCGGTGCGACGAGGATGATCTACTCCGCTTACTGCTGCGGCTCCGTCGCTCCGGGCTGCTGCTCGGGGAGGACGCGGAGGACGGGGAGTCGGAATCCGAGGAGGGCGAGGGGGAGGCGTCGCGGGATCTCTTGCGGCTCCGGCGCCTAGTCTCCTTCCCGTCTCTTCCCATCTCTTGTTTCCTCAGCTTGGGATGCTGGCGGAGGGGAGGTGAACGACAGCACCGAATTTGAGCTTGGATTTTCTCCGACGAGTTCCGCGGCAGTGGCTCGCGGCAGGCTGCTATAGCTTTGCCTCCCTCCCTCTTTCTCTCTCTCTCTCTCTCTCGCTGACACTATTTGCCTGCTTGGCTGGGCCTCCGTGAAGCCTAACCATTGGTGGGCCTGCTACCAAGGCCTCGTCTCGGCTCTCGACTGACCAGGTGGGCCGGTCGCTCGGTTCTTCCTCTTCCCTCCCGCCTGGCAAGCCGACGCCGTCACGCAACGCCGACGCCTCCCGTCCCCATGGACACTGCAGCTTCCACCTCGGCCTCCGTCTCGCGGGCGTCCGCATGCGGCGCCGCCTCCGACCCGAACTCTGCGCTTGTCTCGGCGGTGGCGAGAGCGCTTGTTTCCGCCTCCCGCCTGCCTACGCCGCCGCCCATGGACACCCTCCTGGCCCCGTACCTCCCGCGCCTCGGCGCCTCGCACCACCCGCAAGTGATCGCCCTTACCGCCGCCGACCCAGCGCTCGCCTCTCCGCACACTCTCCTAGCCTACCGCCGCCGCCGCCTCGTCTCGCCTCCGTCCTGCCTCCCCTCCTTCCTCCCGCTCCTCCCCATGCTCCCCTACCGCAACCTACTCCCGCTCCTCCTCGACTTCGTCCCGCTCGACCTCCACCGCCGCCATCTCGCCAGCTTGCTCACGAGTGCGCTCGCCGACGCCGCGCTCTCCGCCTACGCCCGCCTCCGCCACCCCCACCTCGCCGCACACCTCCTCCACTCCCTTCGCCGCCGTGGGCGCGTCCGCCCCTCTCTCCAGGCAGCCAATGCCGTGCTCTCCGCACTCGCGCGCAGTCCGTTCACCTCGCCGCAGGTCTCGCTCGACGCCTTCCGCTCCCTCATCGCGCTGCAGCTCTTCCCCAATCACTACACGTTCAACCTTCTGGTCCACACCCACTGCTCCAAGGGCACCCTCGCCGACACTCTCTCCACGCTCGCCACCATGCAAGGTTTCGGCCTCTCCCCAGACGTCGTCACTTACAACACCCTCCTCAACGCTCATTGTCGCAAGGGCATGGCGCGGGCGTTGCTGGCCAGGATGAAGGAGGGTATGGCGCCCACCAGGGCCACGTATAATACCCTTGTCTCAGCCTACGCGAGACTTGGGTGGATCAAGCAAGCGACCAATGTCGTGGAGGCCATGACGGCATTCGGTTTGGAGCCTGATCTGTGGACTTACAATGTGCTCGCTGCAGGGCTGTGCCAGGCAGGGAAGGTGGATGAGGCATTTAAGTTGAAGGATGAGATGGAGCGGCTTGACATAGTATCGCCTGACGTAGTTACCTACAATGCGCTTGTTGATGTGTGCTTCAAGTGTCAACGCTCTTGTGATGCACTGAATCTGCTTGAGGAAATGCGTGACAAAGGGGTGAAGGCAGGTTTGGTCACACATAACATTGTTGTGAAGATGCTCTGCAGCGAAGGACAATTGGAAGAAGCATTAGTGCGTCTGAAAATGATAGCAGATGAGGGATTGGCACCAGATGTGATTACATACAAGATACAATACATTAATTGATGCATACTGCAAAGCCGGCAATGTTGCAAAAGCATTTGTGTTGATGGATGAGATGGTTACAAGAGGACTCAAAATGGACACTTTCACCCTAAACACTTTGCTATACAACCTATGCAAAGAGAAGCGTTACGAAGAGGCTGAGGAGCTCTTGCATTCACCGCCACAGAGGGGTTTTGTACCTAACGAAGTCAGCTACGGTACAGTGATGGCAGCCTATATTAAGGAGTCTAAGCCAGAGCCTGCTCTGCATCTGTGGGGTGAAATGGTCAAGAGGAAGTTAACGCCAAGTATTTCTACTTACAACAC
>JAKNSH010463965.1:0-11292 GCA_027790015.1 Cymbopogon flexuosus
ATCGCAAGTTTCTTATGTCCAAACTAAGTATTTACTTGTTACTAATAAAAAATCAAAAAGTTTAGCCTGCGTTCTTCCTTAGATCCCTTCTTTGACTCCGATAGGATTGCGGATCAAAATCGATGCAAAGAAAATGAATGCATTTCCTCTTAATGGAGTAAGTTATTCTGATCCTGCTACTGTAAAAAAATATGCGCGGCGTGCTCAATTAGGGGAAATACATTAACTCGATCTCACGTATCAGGCAGGCAGCACAACACAACACTGTATCAGCATCTGGCAGCAGGAGAATGAACTGGAAAGCAACTCGAATATCAGAAAATCTACACAGAAAAATTAATGAAGACACAACGTCGCCATGCAGCAGGATGGATAAAAGTGCATTAGTATAATAATGAAGACTATAAATAGCTAGCATATGTCCGACAGGGTCAGGTGTAAACTGAAGATCATTGGATCAAGAAGAACAAGGTGTTGGCGAGGAACAAACTAATTAGAGGTGCTTAGACATAGAAAGCCGGATGGATTGGATGACAAAAAGACAGCACGCATCAGGAAGTCGTCCTCAAGACACAGATGCGGCCATGATGATGAGTGTGGAAAAGCTAGGGCAAAAGCGGCCGATCTAGATGGCATTCAGCCCGGTTAAGAATCTCGCGTTCGCCGGATGCTAGCTTGACAGGGAAGCAGCATCGGCCACGGAACCAAGGCCTTTGAGGCTTTGACCACTTACACCGGCATATGAGAATGCCATGTCCTCTCTTGTTCCATCGTCTATGCGTAGATGCACGGACTGGCTCCATTATGGGCACAAGTAGGAGCTTCGCTTTTGGAATTTTGGAGGGCACTGATTGATGGTAGAACCCATTATTCTAAAGGAGTTTGCTCTCATTGGATGCTTGGATATTCGCGTTGCATTGTGCTGACTGCTGATGCGCATATAACGACCTTCTTCTTCTTCCAGGACTGTAGTACATGCACTGAAACATCGATGGAGCGCTTCAAGTGCAAGCTGAGGTGAAAGGAAGCAAGTGTTTGACTGCCAAGTTTCAGTATCCTATCACAGAGGAGAGGAGTGCGTGCTGTTCTAAGTGGGCTTGCAAGGTCTCTAGTCCCTTCGTGATGAGCCTGGTTTATTTAATTAGGTGAATGAAAGTTACCGCTTCTAGGTGAAGAATATATATGTGGACACTCTGATCACACTTCAAAAGCACGACGAGGCCTATGCTGTGTGGCGCTGAGGTCTATGCGGACACTGTCATCACACACACGTTGAGGTGAATGGAAGTAACCAATTTTTCTTCAGTTCCATGTCAAAGTTAAAACTTGATCATGACTACATGTGGAACATGTTTTCTGAACTAGGACAGCATTATTTTCTTCTGATAACGTACCATATCTAGAAGGGAACAATTAATTTGCCTGCTTTTATTGTGGGAAAATTAAGAGTAGCAATATCTTCATAGAGGTAGAAGAATAAAAAGTCTCTTCAATAAACGCAAGGTCTGAACATGGCTATTTTAGTGATTATTGAGACAAACAAACTGCAGATGTCAAACTAATAATCTTCAGTTTGGACAACTGTGCTTCAACTCAAAGGGTCATTATGGGTTCAAATACTGCAATACACTCAGATGGAGACAAGCTATGATGAACTAGATCACTTGCAAATGAAGCAGTACATATTGTGTACTGACCTTATCTTTCAGAAAACTGTGTACTGACCTTGCAGCGGTCTGAAGACTGTACCTACTGTAATTTTGTCTGATCTCCATGATCTTGGTACCTGGAAAATAATTTTAATCCGCCACTCCTCAACGAACACCGTCGTACTCGTACTTTATACTTGGATTTATAGCTTTTTATGAGTCTGCGAGCTGGGAATCTGCAAAAAGAAGTGTCCATTTCAACTGGAGCACTGAAGATCCGTCCAAGTAGTAAAAGGAGCTTTGAATGGTCAGAATGAAAAAGACTACTGCTTTTCGACAGAAAGATGAGTTGAGGTAACAACTGAGGAAATCCTCATATATATTTCGGCCTTGAAAAGAAAAACTGAGAATGAAAATGATTTCTTTCGCAGCACAGCACCTTGACAGTCTTAGTTGCGACTCCGGTGGGGTTTTTTTCCGCTAGGATGGTCCATGTCCATCTACGACTGAGAATCTTTGTTCGTTATACAATACTCCATCCAAAAAGAATGTTGTTATGGAATATTAGGATGTGGGCTGTCAAACACACTTAACTACTTAAGTTTGACTAGATTTATAGAAAATAGTGACAATATGTGTATCTCCAAATAAATTTATTATAAAAATATATTTAATTATTTATCTAATGATACTAATTATGCATCATAAATATCAATATTTTCTTGTATATGTTTGGTCAAAGTTTAAAGAAAAATTACTTCTCAAGAAATGAGACCAACACTCATCTTTGTGGGATGGAGGGAGCATGTAATTTTTCCGATAACATATACATTTTTTTTTCTTAGCATTGTACATCAGGGCCGTCTCTGGTAAGCAAACTCCAGACAATAACAAGCAACAAAGATCACAGAAATTCCCTTTCAGTTCAGGGACAAAGAATTTTTTTTTTTTTTTTGACAACAGGGACAAAGAATGTTGAATGCCTGAATTTGTGTCACTTGCAATTTTCATATGGTATTTTTTTTTTTATATAGGCAACTACATCAGTTACTCCTGCTATTGAAGTTGAGCCCCCAGGATGTTCATTTAACCCTCCATTGGAAGCACATCGAGTAT
This sequence comes from Cymbopogon flexuosus, assembly GCA_027790015.1. Classification (NCBI taxonomy): domain Eukaryota; kingdom Viridiplantae; phylum Streptophyta; class Magnoliopsida; order Poales; family Poaceae; genus Cymbopogon; species Cymbopogon flexuosus. The sequence continues at coordinate 2,766 of JAKNSH010463965.1, forward strand.
GTGTTAACATTTATCTTAGGAGTACCACGGCTAATGTACTCCATTCCGGAGTTGTTAAGTCCCATGTTTTTCAACAATGTCAGTAACAAGAGGACCCTGCTGTTGCATTTGTTAAAAGGGGAAAAATCATTTCACTGAAGCAATAACTGAAGAAGATGCAAGTTTTATCTCTAACACTTACACAGCTCTGTCATTTTGCAATTTAGACATTCCCTGCCGTACTATCTCTAACATATAGCATGCAAATGTATCTTGTTTTCACTTGTCACTTTCTGCATAGCCCAAAATATATCATGGAAGCGCTAATGAGGCTACAGTAATCATGCTGCCCAATTCAGCGATTGTCTAACATGTCATTGATTTAAAATTAAATACTTTCAGTTGCAACACCAAGCGCTTGGAACACTGCTCATGCATCTCACAAACCGCATCTCGCGATAGAGAAATTTAAAAATTGCATCTTGGCCTGTCCAACTCACCTTGAGCTCATACTACAGAAGGCCACAGCATTGGCAGGAAAGAATGCACCGCCGGAGCCCAGGTACTCGCCCAGCCACCATGAACAGTGGCAGGGTCCATCTCTAGCTAGCGAGAAAGATCCATCTTATTTTGGCTCATTAGATACAAAGGGTTTTGTAGCTCTTTTCCTTCCAAAATTTCTAAAATTCACCTCGTAGAGAAAGATGGCTCATTTCTTGGAGATGCTCTAAGCCACTATCAGTGATGTCCATAGTAAGTAGGAGTATAATTTAACTGACATTCGCAAAAGCCCATGAGCTAACAGCTATTAATAAGGGCATGGCACATCTCATACGAACGAGAAACTGGATCATCATTCAAAAGTACATGTTTTCTATTCTCGCCTTCTCAGGCCTACGAAGTTCTCATGTCAAAAGCAAATATAAAAGTGGCCCATTGTGGCTGCAGATATAGCTTCTAATATGAAAGCAGCAAAACAACGATGAACTACTATACTACTCTGCAGTAGCTGCAACCTCCTGTCCAGCCTCATCTCCCTCGACAGGCCTCTCAAGCTTCACGCCAACATCCTCTTTGTAGTCACCATGGACCTGAGATGCAACAAGTGTTTGCACTATAAATAACAGGTAGGCTGTCCAGAAACATCACTACTTTGTGGATGCAGTAATTACCTCCATAAGCTTCCCAAGGTCAAACTTTGGGGCCTTCAGGATCTTCACCTTGCGGATGAAAACATTCTGAAGTGGGAAGATGCTGGAGGTAGCTTTCTCAATCTCTTTTCCAATCACTTCTGGTATAAACTTTGAAACCAGCTCCTTAAGATCACAGGAAGAGGCCTGGTTCACCATAATGTCCACCATCTTGCGGCGGATCTGCACGCAGAACAAGGCAAAGAGACAGCAGCAAACATAGTTTAGAGGCCTCTTTGATGTATGAGATGTCGTCGTTGCAAACACAGTTATATAACTCTGCTACGTATATGATCAGGACAGAAGCGTTACCTGCCGGATCTGGGATGCCTGAGCATAGCAGGTTCTCTTGACCTGGTTTGGGCGCCTCTTGGTGAAGCCAATGCAGAACAAGCGCAGCATGTAGTTGTCGGTTGTCTTGACATCAACATGGGCTTCAATTAATGTCTGCCACTTCTTCACTAGGGATCTGAGTTTATCGGTAGTAAAATTCATGCCCTAATAATAGAGAGAACAAGTTAGAGACTGAAAACACAATAAAAGGGCAACAGCTGTGAGCAATAGAAGGCTGATCCGTACCCAAAAGTTTGTGAGCACATTCCTGCCTTGCACATCTTCAGCACGGAGTCTGATTTTCCTGTAAGCCTGATCCTCGTCACCTTGAAGATCAGCTAGGCAAACCTCAAAGACTCTGTGCTTCAGACCCTCAGAAGCGATCTAAAACAACAGGAAAGATGCATGATTCAGAAAATTATACCATCAAATAGTGTGTCTACATTTAAAGCTGCAATGGCATAAAACATAAAGGGAACAGCATAACTAAAGTGATCATGTAACCTTCAGTGATAGGTAACTGATTACTCATCAGGATACAGTGAGGATACAGTGAACAAAATGAGATCTATAACCTTGTGATAAACAACAAGTTACAGTTGAGATCCCCAAATAAATGGCAATTCATAATGCTATTGGATATGGTATAAGATCAAAAGCACATAATCAACATAATAATTCCAACAGAGGAAGCAAATAACCATCATAACAATTCCAAATTACCAACAGAGGAAGCACATAACATCATAACAATTCCAACAGAGGAGGCACATAACATCATAACAATTCCAACAGAGGAAGTGCATAATAAGTCAAGTAACATCAGTGCATGAGCATGACAAATAGTAACAGAAGGACATAAGAAACTGAGGTGGGCAACTGCAAAATTAGATTTTGACTCTGATAGTTTGAGCAACAGCCATCTATAAAAAACATCAACATGGGGAGTCAGGGACTTAATACTTAATTACCAGTGGAGCAGCAGATTAACTATGACATTCTAGTTGCATTGCACATAATGATTCCCCTTCGTGTACAAATTAGAATAAGCAGGCGAGAGAGCGATCTTAGATACTGATTACTGACTAACAATCTATCAAAGATAGCCCAAACAAGATCGTCCATTTTATCCTAAGAGTTCTTGGGATGATACAAGTAAAATCATTCCACACAGCTTGACACAAGCGCAAGACCGAACACATCAATACAACTCCGTAGATGACTAATCTAGTAATCTATGATGCTAATCCTACCGCGGTCTACATAGACAAAAAACATATATATGCAACATCACGCCACAAAACGTAGAAGCAGTACGAGAAAACAGCAAGAATGAAAGGAAAAACAGACCTTGGTACCCTGTGTCCTGGACACTAGAGTCTTCCCGATGTTGCGCACACTGAACACCGACGGGGCCTTGATGTCATACCAATCCTTCTTAGAGAAGGGGTCGACGCTGCATAACAGAAGCAAGAACAACACCTAAGCATCAGCACGGATAAACAAAGCAACCGGCCCGAGCAAGATCTGAAGAACGGGACGAAGAGGCAAGCAAACTCACGTCTTTTTCTTCCCGCCCTTCTTTCCCTTGGAGATCCTCTTGTTCTTGCCGACAGCCATGGTCGCCGCGCTGGTGCTTAGGTCTCGGGTGGTAGAGAGAGAGAGTAGCCGGCGGCGGCGGCGCTGCGGATGCTCGGGACTCGGGAGGACTCGGTGGTGGTGTGTGGATATAGGGTTGGGAAGTGGAGAGGCTGCAGACGATGGATTACATGGGCTCGGCCCACTCAGTGCGTGCAAGCACTTGCGGTCGCATATTTGGCTTAGTGGGCCTTTGAACTGACTCGCGGCCTGGTCTCGACTTTGTCCTGGACCACACCAGCAGGTGACGTTGTGCGAATTGGGCCGTTGGGCGCTCCTCGCCGTCGTCCTGGTCGTTTGCCTTGGCGCTGATCAGAACCGCCGACACCCAGCTTTAATCATTCAGGTTTATAACGTGAGACTAAATAAATCTAGGGAACAGGGCAAAAAATTCAAACAATATCATGAATATGGTCAGAAGCGTACAGTACATAAAAAAAAGGTTTGGTCAGGTCTGCGATTCAGTGAGCGAGATCATCTCAAATGTACTAGTACCAGTAACAAATCAATGTCAGAGGTGTGTAAACCATACAAATCGATGTCATAGTCGGTCGGTCAAACGCTGAATGGATCGCATATCAGTGGTGGCTCCCGTTTTTGAAACGAACAGTAGGAGTAACCCAAACGGCCAAACGTCCAGCTCGGCAGCATGGCTAGCCTGCACTGCACCGCCGCACGATTTGGTGAGCGACATAAACGCCAAGGGCCCGCGTGCAGCCCGGCACGGTGCTGGATCGCCCGTGCTCCGCCGATCCAATCCAGTCCTAAATAACACACGTCCACTGTTGGTTTGCGTCACGTTCCGCCGTTTGTTGCTGCCTCCTCTTCCTTCCGGTTCCTCCATGGCAGCACACGAGATACGAAAACCCATGAGCGTGTGCATGTAACTCTACCCGCGCGCGCTTGGCGCTACGGTCCGACCGGGCCAGCGGATAGTCCTAGCTAGCTTGTATATATCTTCTGCAGGCCGCATGTGGCCACATGCCAACATGCACGCGCGGCGTGCGAGCGTCCGGCCGGCAAGCCTCAAGGCAAAACAAAGCAACGCAACGCGACGCGACGACGTGAGCCGCCGCGTGGTTCGTCCAGTGCAAACCGCGGCACCTAGCTATGTTGTAGGGCCGTCGCCGTGAATGTCCTCATCTTCTTGCTTACTCCTGTCACGTTGCGTGGTGCCCTGGTGGGGGGTGGGGCTATATGACGATCGATACTAGGTACAGCATCGTTTGCGAGCCTGGCTTGTCCATGGCGTTTTCGTTAATCTCCCGAGGCGTCTGCTGTTGTTCAGGGGTGCACGGTTTCTCCTTGTTAATCCTTATCGACGGAGACCGATCGACGTACTACACTACACGTCGCGGTCTCCGAACAGGCACGTACGTACGCTGCGGACGGGCGGGCCAAGCCAACATGGATGATAAGGCATCACCACATCATGCCGTGCCGTGCTCTCGCCGGTTTTGGATAGGTCAGCACTCAGAAGGGAAGGAAGTACGTACTCCGAGATCATCTACGTACCACAAGACGAGATCGAACGACGCACGTACGGGATCGAACCGATGAGCGCCAAATTACCGGGCTGGGGGGCTGGCTGTTGGTTGTCGTTGACTCATCACAAGATCATGAATTACATACCGAAAAACCAAACATCAGTGCAAAGAACGAAGTTAATTACTGCAATTGCAGGGCCATCAATCGACCAAATAAAAATCGTACTTACTATAAAAGAAAAATCCCAACCTGGCCAAATCTCACACGAGCGTGTGTGAACGAGAAAATTTCCATCGTCGTAAACGCGCGGTAGCTAGCTAGCTGGAGGGTTTATTGTTGTTACCGTGTGAACAAATCAGGGGGCAAAAATGGTCAAACCTTGTGCCCTGCTGCATGCTGCATATATATAAGCTTTGCTGCTCAGGATCGGGAGCTAAACACCCGCGCTTAATAACCAGAAAAACAGAATCAAAGAAACCTGTCCCTGAAACGACGCAGTATCGTTACATCTACGTACAAGCGCGCCCTGTGCCTGTACCATCGATCAACCATGGAGCTTAGCACTACATTGGTATCGCAGAACAAGAAGAACCGTGCCCGCCACCTCGCCGTTGTTCTTCTCCTGCTCCTCGCCTGCGCCGGCGCGAGCGGCGCCGGCGGCGGGAGGTGGGACCTCCTGCAGCGCAGCATCGGGGTGTCGGCGATGCACATGCAGCTGCTGCACAACGACCGCGTCATCATCTTCGACCGCACCGACTTCGGCCACTCCAACCTCTCCCTCCCCGCCGGCCGCTGCCGCGTCAACCCGCGGGAGCGCGTGCTCCCGAACGGGGACTGCACCGCGCACTCCGCCGAGTACGACGTCGCCGCTAACGCGGTCCGCCCGCTCTCCATCTTCACCGACACCTGGTGCTCCTCCGGCACCGTCGCGCCCGACGGCACGCTCGTCCAGACCGGCGGCTGGAACGACGGGTTCCGCAACGCGCGCACCATGCCCGCGTGCACCGTGGACGACAAGAGCTGCGACTGGTCCGAGAAGCAGGACGCGCTCGCCGCCAACCGGTGGTACGCCACCAACCAGATCCTCCCCGACGGCCGCGCGTTCATCATCGGTGGCCGGAGGCAGTTCAGCTACGAGTTCTACCCGAAGGCCAGCCCTTCGGATACTTCCGTCGTCCAAATGCCGTTCTTGTTGCGGACCAAGGATCCCGAGGAGAACAATCTTTATCCGTTCGTGCACCTTAATATAGATGGCAACCTTTTCATCTTCTCCAACAACCGCGCCGTCCTGCTGGACTACAAGAGCAACAAGATCGTGCGGACGTACCCGGTGCTGGGCGACGGCGACCCGCGGAACTACCCCAGCTCGGGCTCCTCGGTGCTGCTCCCGCTGCAACCCAATCCCACCGAGGCCGAGGTGCTGGTCTGCGGCGGCGCGCCGGCGGGCTCGTACAACTCCACCAAGGGCGGCGCCGGCACCTTCGTCCCGGCGCTGACGACGTGCGGGCGGATCAAGATCACCGACGCCGCGCCGGCGTGGGTCATCGAGACAATGCCTGTGCCGCGGGTGATGGGCGACATGATCCTGCTGCCCAACGGCGCGGAGGTGGCCATCATCAACGGCGCCGCGGACGGCACCGCCGGGTGGGAGTCCGCCAAGTCCCCCGCGTACGCGCCCGTCGTGTACCGTCCCGACCACTCGCCGGGGGACCGGTTCGAGGAGCAGACCGCGACGGGCGTGGCGCGGCTGTACCACTCCTCGGCGGTGCTCCTCCGCGACGGGCGCCTGCTGGTGGGCGGCAGCAACCCGCACACCTACTACAACTTCAGCAACGTGCAGTTCCCCACCGACCTCAGCCTGGAGGCCTTCTCGCCGGAGTACCTCGACCCCTCCAACGACATGCTCCGCCCGAGGATCCTCGACCCGTCCCCGACCGGCAAGCCGACGAGCGTGGACTACGGGGCGACGATGGCGCTCCAGTTCTCGGTCCCGGCATCGGCGCGGAGAAGGCGTGGCGGCGCCGCCGGCATCGGTGACGTGTCGGTGACGATGGTGGCGCCGTCCTTCACGACGCACTCGTTCGCGATGAACCAGCGGCTGCTGTTCCTTGACGTGGCCAAGACTGCCGCGGTGCGTGGACGAGCCGGCACGTTCAATGCGTCGGGGACGATGCCGGCGACGGCGGTGCTGGCGCCACCGGGGTACTACATGCTGTTCGTGGTGAACGGGCACATCCCCAGCGAGGGGATCTGGGTCCAAATACAGACACAGCAGTGACAGCAGGCGTGCGACGGGGAGAGGGTTATAGATTTCATTCATTTTGTTTCGTTCTGCCATTCGTATACTCGACGATCTTCTTAGGTCTTACTAGTTACAGTACTACTCCAATCCAAAGGTGTACGTAAAAGAGAAAGACCCAGGTAAAAGGGGTAAATTCATGCATGATACTAGCGTTGACAGTCACTGACTGTGTTGCTGTCGTTGACATGAGATCGATGAGATTGGAAAGAAAGAGAGGAGAATGTCTGTCTGTAAAGCTGGTATCAAGAGAGCTTCACGTGAACCGGGCACACGTGACGCATCTCAACCGCATCTGCCCTTGGCTCTAGCGTACTTCGCGCCAAGAAGCGCCATGCTTCCAACGTCGATCGATCTGTAGGCTCTCTAGCGGCGTCTGGCCGGGCAAGCAAATCAGCGACTGTGCTCATGTGCTGTGTTGATAATGATCCATGACACTGCTGACTTGCTCTGCCTTAGCCACTAGCACACATCGAGTAGGCTACGCGAGCACGCGAGCACTCGCTTACAAGCATTCATTCCGATTTCTGAGACAAAGTCGTGCGCCGTTCGTGTGAGCGCCGGCCAGCCGGTGGGCGCAACTCGTGTGCTCGCGGCTGACGAGACGTGGGACTTTGTTGGGAGGACGGTGACGGTGGTCGTCACGGAGGATGGCGGTGGCGGATCTGGGGCTGGGCCAACAGAACAAGGTATGCAGCGCGCTACGCCAACCGAAACAACGGTCTGCTGGCTTGCCGTTGCCGAGACTGGACCGCGCGCGGCACCAGTGCAAGATATGCACGGCGCGGCCGGCCCGCACCTACCTTACATCAAGATATCACAAGCTCGATCGTTCCTTCTCTGATTTTCTCACGTGCGGTTCCAATCCAATCCAACGAAAATCAAGCCCAACTCATTTTTTGATTTTCTCACGCGGCTCCGTTTCAACGAAAATCAAGCCAACACCACTAATTTCCTCTCCGCCAGACTGTCTTTTTCTTTTTCTTTTTTTTTGTTTCAGCGTGCATGTCGATCTATTTGAAGATCTTTCCATTTGGATCTTAAACAGTCCGGCATAATGAGAGTTTGTACTGCAGAAAACTAATTTCCGTCACTGGCTGTTTTCGGAATTATCAAATTGTGTAGTCCAGCTACCGATCCAGCTGGCAGCCCAAGCCCAAACGTCATCACGAACAAAACATTTAAAAAGGCCATTCTGATCGTTGGGCACTCTTGGCAGAAAACACTTCCCGTGCATGATCATCCTGTTGCTAATTTCGTACACAGTTCGTTGTTTTTGCTTTCACATGCTTTCTGTGATTGTGTTTAGTGTGCTCTGCCGCCCGGTGGAGTAGGCGTCAGGCCTCGCTGGGACTGATAGGTCTTTTGCCGCTAACTGTATGCGCGCGCCGGTGTTCTTTGTGTCATTGTGTGTGTGTGTGTGTCTTTGCAGGAGTAGATGTACCAACCTGTGTTCAGTAGAGTCATGCAGTGTGTGGCACAAGCTTCCCCAACAATGACTTACGAGCTTGCATGCATCTCTAGGCTCTGATAACAGCCCCTAGCTTAATATGTACATGTGTAAACCTCTATGTTGTAGCTCTTTCTAATACAGGTACTG
>JAKNSH010464354.1:0-10711 GCA_027790015.1 Cymbopogon flexuosus
AAAAGATAATAAAAACCCCCCCCCCCCCCCCCCACCCCCCCCACTAGACGTAGGGACTTTTTCGTCCGAACTAATATAAATTGTTATGTTCATCTTACATCACCCTCCGGATTAGGGCACGCAGCTATACAAATTTACTTATCAGCGTAGAATCCGCGGTTCATACACCGACAATTCTATATATATAATGTCTATCAAGTGTTCTAAACTTGCCCAACTCATTAATGTTATTGAGATTCACATTGTCCTCTATAGATCAGTGGCATCCTTGCCATGGCACACACAGCTTGGCGTTTCGTCCTATAAATAATCTCGCTGCTTGCAACACTTTTTAACAGGGTCTTTGATTTCCTTTTAAAGGAAAAGGCAAGTGACATTGGCAATTCTTTGAAGGGCTTGTGGCTGCCGTAGTTGCCGCAGTCATGAGACCATTCAAAGAAGACACAAACACTTCTGAGAAGTCACCAAAAATTAAACGAGTCAAAGAACCCTCGATTATACGTCTGGTGGTATAGGAGCTGTTCTATCTGTTGTCCAAGTGCTGGTGCTTTGTATTGTCTTGTATCCTCTTGCGGTTCTGTATGTGCTTGGGCTGTCTCTCTCTGTTGGATAGTCTTTATGGCGTCTGATGCAACATGACTACGGTAACCCTGATGGAGGCACCAACCTAGCCTTCTGCAGCAGAACTGTCGGATGGGCCGGGCTGGGCCTTTTACCCAGCCAATGGCCCAAGGTGTAGTTTACGGCTACAGGACCATCTTTGATGTAGCAGCAAGAACCCGACTAGTGGAGAAAGTGGCCGCTCGTTTTTCACTAGAAGAGACAGACTTAGTTTCGGAGTACCTAGAGGAAACCGTGGCAGGATGCATGAAGGATCCATCATTTGCGAGAGGAAGGAACCTCATCACATATGCAGCGGGCCTGTTGATGGAACCAAAGTCAAGGTATGGCTACATTTCTGGGTTCTGATTCCTAGCAGAGTAACCACCGCCCTCTACGGCTATGGACGGACCCGTCTGCTGAAACAATTACTGACTGAATCAGCTTCCTTCAGCCATGTGGTGCAGCGACTGGCAGAGACATTTGGTCCCACTCCCACAAGCCCATATAGCACAGAGATCAGGGTACAAGCTGCCGGGATAATGGCAACTGTTGCTGGCAACATCCGTTTGGAGCAGTTCCCTCAAGCCATGATGATTGAGTGCATATCATCCCTGCTCGACACATTTGAGGAATACAGTTGGCGACCTGAGGGATATGAGCGAGATATGAATCTACCCAAGGAGTACGAGCGGGACTGGCTGCTAGACGAAGAGGATTACCATGTCGACAATGTTCCAAGAGTAACGGCTGATGACAGTCGTTGTTAGTTGTTACCCGCTCCAGGGCTACAGACGTCTGGTGGTGCAAGGCCTGCGCATCCTCCGGAAGCTCGCTGCCAACGAGGACAACTGCAGAGTCATAAGCAACACTGAAGGTCTGCTATCCAAGACGATGGCGCACCTAACCTCAGACAAACTCCACGAGGAACATCATGATGAATGGTACATCATAGCAGAGGAATCACTAGAATTCGTGAATCGGTTGGTGGCCACTCTAGGTGGGACGGAAACAACAAAGCTGACAAGTGAGATCTCAAGCAGCAGCCAAGCGATCATTTGAGATCTCAAGCAGCAGCCAAGCGATCATCAGAACCCTGCTGGGGTGCCACAAATGTCTCATTGTGCTGAAAAGGAAAGCCGCACAGGTCATGTTACATCTGTCTCTGGTGGATTTACATACACCACCCTCCAGCATTATGCCCAGTGGAAGTGAAAGCATAATATTGATGTGGATACTGCTGCACATTTTTCTTCTCCCAGATTATCACTTTGTTGGCAGGATATGTGGTGCCACTCATTTGTTAAAGAAGAGTAGCTACACCAAAAGATTAGCAGGTGAAAAGATGCAGGCTATGATATCTTCGAAAGAGGAGGCAAGTATGCTACCAATACCATCAGTTGTTGGCTATGTTATTGGCAGCCTCGCCAGAACTGTTGCAGGTGCCGAAAGCAATGCATACAGAATACATGCAGCAATGATCCTGAGAGATCTCTGTCAAAATTACACCAAGGAAGATGAAAATCTCAAGGAGCTGAAGAAAGCCATGGCCAATGTGATGGAAGAGGTAACTACACTGTGCATAAACATTTTTTTAGAAAAAGTCCATTTATTAATTTAATTCCCATATTACTGGTTCGCAAAAAAAACTATGTTACTGGCATCATATTTGTAAAGGAGGTACTGCCGTTGTCACTCTGAAGACTGAACTACTATTATTGGTGCCTCAGGTGCTCAGAGAAATTGTCCATTGGCTCCACGGAAGAAATACAAGCTGTAACAGAAGCAACCAACAGTGGCAAGGTTCGTCTGGCAGAGGGCCTGGACTTAGAACACGGTGCTGTTCCGCATGATAATGATAATAATGTAGTACAGGAAAGCAGCTCTACTACCCCTCATCAGCAAAAGGATGAGCAACACCCGGGAAACCAACTGCAGGAGGCCTTGGTAAACTTGTGTTGGGCGATAGAATTCGTGTGGATTGATGAAGACCAAGATTTGACTCGTCAGTTCAACAACATCGCAGCCAAGATATGTTCAGTACAGAGCATGCCTCACAAGACTTTTGAATCACTTGTGCAAGAAGCAGAAGATAAACTTCAGGATAAACTTCAGAAAGGGAGGAGGATAAGGTTCAAAAGAAACAAAAACAAGTGATATTTATTTACCTTGTGTGTACTTTGTTTTTTTTTTTTTTTTTTTTTGCCCAAAAGGTTATGTGTACTCCGTTAATAAAAATGTTATTATGCCTTATCCTCCGTTTCAATGCATCTATTTTTTTTTTCATAAAAATGGGATATAGGATTGGCCCCTCAGTGCTGATGGTGCACTGGTGTTTATTGTCTTTGTGTTCTTTTCTCATCATTTCTTACTACTACCAGACTGTAAACAACCCACTGTCGTCATTGTCTATGTTTATCATTTATGGTATTTGTGCTTCTTTTATTCTATTGTCTTATTACTACCGATGACAAGGTTCCATTGTCATTGCGTAAATTTCTAGGGTGACATGAATCCATTGTCATTGTCTGAATTTGTAGAACTGACACTTATATATTAGCAAGTAATTTCACTGTTGCTGGGTATGACAGGAATCACTAGCTATTTCTTGTTTTTTTCCCCAAGCAGGAAGGGTATTTCAGTTTAGCTTCATGATAATAAATGTTCCACATATACCATTGTAGAAAAAGAATAGAATGCACTAGTTCTTGTGACTGTCTTGCCATTTTTTCATTCAAAACCTTACATGTAACATTTTTTTCATTCAAAACCTTACATGTAAATGTGAGAATAAATTGGCTTCTCAACATCAGATGCACAAATCTTCAACGTTGCAAAAGGAACCTCCAGGTAAAAGGTACCAATAATTGGAGCCCTCTTGAGCTAATTTACTTAGCCGAACTAAACTCATACACTCATACAAGGCTCCTTCAATCAAATTACACGCCAAAAAACACTGAATGCAACTCTCAAGGTGATTAGCAAGGGTTACTCTATGAGCCAAGGTGTTTGAACAGACTCCCATTGGCAGAGCTCGCCTTCTTTGAACCACAGAGCTGCAAGTAGGAAAGCAGTTTGAGCTCGTTATCCCATATTAATAAAAGCGGTAGGCCATAACAACTTTAGGTCCAACCAAATATGCATTCCATATCACTAAGTGCTAGTTTGGGTCCAACCTAATATGTTCCAAAGGAGCCCTAACTACATCTACATTACACCATATGTTTCATATTCTTAATCACGCTCCTGATTGTCATGTCAACTAATCTAATCCTCAACGCAGTTCTCAAAGTTTGAACAGAACATTATTATACCTTGCCATTCCAATACCGTGCCAATTGTTTAAAATGATTGACTCAGGAAATCAACTAAACGCAGCATAGCATCATACTGAATTATTACAGAACTTACCAATTTCACGCTTGCCGTTATCAGGACTATCACTTCCATGGACAACATTCCTGAAATGTTTAGTTCCATCATAATTTATTTGATATATGCTGGTAAAGTGTGAGCACGTTCCAACTAAAGTTTAACAGGTTAGATGATTAAATATTATAATATATAGACACTGAAGAGGGTGGCCGCCAACCTTCCAGTTTGAACTGCAAGATCACCCCTTATGGTCCCTGGTTCAGCTTGAAGGGGGTTAGTAGCTCCTATTAATTTGCGAGCTGATGCAACAACACCATCACCCTCCCAGGCCTTACAGGATAGAGAACAAGATTCTAATTGTGAACTCTTCATTGGTGAAAGTGGAGTTGCAAGCTCATAAGAAAAATACGTACCATGCAGACAACAGGACCAGAAGTTATGTAATCGATGAGTTTAGGAAAGAAAGGTTTATCCTTCAAATCCTTGTAATGCTCCTGAGATAAAAGGAAGGGTGAATAAGAAAGTATATGAAAAGCATTATAAGTGAGCTGATTCAAGATAATGAAGTCATCGGTCTATTTTGATGTGAAAACAAACATAACATTTGTGCACCAACGAAGTATAGACATAATTAAAGAAAGGTTGACTAGATTCTGTTGGTTTTTAGTGAATGTTAAGAAAAAGATGAAAGTGTGAAGTTAATGAAGAAGAGAGATGTGGGCAATGTCTTTATTAACAATTATTTGTACAAAAAGCACACAAGAAAGAGCAGTCACTTGAAGAAAAAGAATGATATGGTACAGACAGTAACTCATTCTGTCACTTCAACACATTCAAAAAAAAATCTGTCACTTAATAAAATAAAAAATGGCGATCGAGCACTTGCACCAGATTAGTAGTTAGAATGCCAGAAATCAAGATACGCAGTACAATCATAAAACTAGCTGAATATCAGGAACATCTTTAAGGGAATAACTGATGAATAATAAAATAAAAGTTGGACAGTATTTCTATATAGAAAGGATACACATAAGGATCCTAAGCCAAAATTTGTGGCAGTGGGAAATATATTTGACAGCCAAAGATGATAATGATGAGTAACTTTGCAATAACCACAATAGTTTTGCGACATTGATGTGTTTCGGGAAACAAACCTGAGCCAAGTCCTTGGGGCACTGGAAAAGTTTTAAGCCTTTCAACAAAAACCCTTTCTTCTCAAAGCGAGAAATAATCTCTCCAACCTATAAGCATCAGATACAGAATTTTTTATCTGAACTGAAACACAAAAGAAGGTAAGAAATAGCACCATAATAGGAAACGTGAGGGTGTGGGTGTGGGGAATGCATACCAGACCACGCTGAACACCATCTGGTTTTATCATAATGTAGCTTTGCTCAACCTCCTACAGATTGTAAGTTCTTGTTTAAGAAAGGTCTCAATATGGATAAGTAATGAACTAGATGAAAGTAGAGTTCTCAACTTCTCATAATTGAGGTCATAGGATATCAGCATCATAAAAGAAAATTCAAACATTTCACAAATTCTAGACTTAATGTAGAAAACAAAAAAGTTGATTTTCATGGAACGAAAGAATAATTGTGATACCTTCAATCCTCACGTAAAGTATGCAATACAGACGGCAACAGAAATAAGACATTCTGTAAATTTATTATAAAACCGCTGACAAACGACAACTATGACCGCAATTGTAATGTAGGGATATGTTTCTGTGAAGAGAAACATGATGCACTAAGTTTATTTGCATGTGTGGCTTTATAGAGTTCGATGGCTAATCTGAAATCGCTACCCTAAATGAATCACTGATGACCTGAATCTGGACTTTTAGGGGCTAAATGGACAAAACCACTAGCACTATCTATCCAATCACGTATGCCTGTGATTTATGTGAGAAAATGGTATCCTATAGCGTCAACAGGAATTGTTGGAAGAACTAGATTAGGTTTGCCACCTTCAGAAAATAACCCAGTTGCCTTTGCTCTGTTTTAAAGATAAGTTAACACAACAAAATTAACTAAAGTGGAATTATATGGAATTCCGCAATGTATCAATATGATGTGTAAAACCATTTAATTTAATTTAATTTAATTAGCACATGTCATGTTTCCGTTGAAAATAGGTTGGCAGAGAAAACTCGCAAAATTACTGGAAGTGTCCACTGTCCAACACATGGTGGGATAATATCAGCAACCCTGCACTCAGTCCACAAGTATCCTTGCATTCGTCAGAAGAAAGCATGGTCAAACTTTGCTTGGAAACAAGGAAAACATTAAACTGGGGCCACATTAAGGTCCAAGTCCAACACATGATACAGGGGAGGGGACACGTGACTACATGTCAATAGGGACGAAAAGGTGAGTCATCTTGAAAATTAACAAAATGCAGCATGTTTGAATGGCGCACTTTCAGCATATACTGTGACAGGAAGTCCGAAAGCTCAGTTTCACCTCATTCCTAATTCCTTGCAGAATAATCATAGAAAATTCAAGAAACGTACTAAAAGCCTAGGTGAAATCGGCAGAAAAATAAAAGGCACATTGCGTAGTGCAAATTTCTTCAGTTCATCTGCTCTGCATAACCACCCTGCTACCCACTAGGCTAATCCCAAAGGTAAGAGAACTATGAGGTAGTTTCTAGTTATCCTTACTTTTCGTGGGGAATTTCCAAATTGAAGCTAATCCAATACATAATGATCAAGTATTGCGTCCGCGCCCTAAAACTCGAACACAGCAACAGAAACAAAAACAGCAGAGCCACAATCAACCTCTTCACAGTTTCCCCACCCTCGAGTGAGTTAGTGCAAGTACCCAATCAAAACGAGTATACAGGGGGAACCAACCGAGGAGGCGACGATTTTGCGGCTTGGGACGGCGCGAGCCCTGGCCCTGGCCGCCCTCCCGCTCCCCGCCGCCGCCGCGCTCAGCCCCAGCCCGAGCCCGAGCCGGCCGCGGGGCCTCGTCGTGGCGGCGGCGGCGAAGGATAGGGACGCCGTCGGCCGCAGCGCGGAGGATGGCCGGCGAGTGGACCCTGCAAGGGGCGGCGCCGTCCTCGCGAGCGCGGCCATGGTCTCCATCCCTTTCCCAGAGAGGAGTCCGAGCAGAGCAGGCGATTTTTGGATTAGGACAGAGAAAGCTAACGACCAGAACAGTACAAGGCGCCGTTTCTTAAGTACGGCCAGGAAACCGCTTCACCTGAACATTTACGTATATTTAAGTTTACGTTTTCAGAACTGAGTCAAGACTACAATATATTTTGTACGCGTTTACTAGAGTGTTTGGTCGAATGCAGCAAGTTATACCATGGCAATGACCAATGAGTTAGGTGTGGTATAACCATTTAGGAACTTATTTGATTTTTATGGAAGAGAAGAACTTATTTGATTTTCTTATCACGAAATGTAAAACGTGATATATGTGCATCGCCACATGGTTTCTGACTTTGAATCAGAATTAGAAAGGGTTAGAAAGAGTTAGGTGTGGTATAACCTTTTTCTTTTTTCTTTTTTCTTTTTTTTGCAAACCTAGATGTGGTATAACCATTTGGGAACTTATTCATTTTTCTTGAATAGAAATACTTAATTTGATTTGCTTAAACGGTTTGATTAATCGTGAAACGTGCATCGCCACATTGTTTTTTTCTGACTAAAGTGTGAATGAACAATTCATAAACGCACCTTGGGAACAAGTGCATATGTAGAGTTCAATCACCATCCAAACGCTTGATTTAATTTCTGCAAAAATCAAGATCTATCTTAAAAGATATGGTATGATCATATGAGTGATCGATTTTAGTTGGAGTTTCTCACTTATGTGGCAATGACTCCAAACGCTTCTAGTTGAGTGACCCAACAAGGGGAAGAGACGGTGGCAGCGCTTCTAGTTGAGTGATGCAACAAGGGGGAGACATGTTGGTGGCGTGGATGGGTGCATGTTGTTTCGCGACCCACGGATAGTTAGATGAGCTAACTGGTTGGCATGAGAAAATCCGTTATACGTTTATGTATGTACAGGAAATCACATAAAGGATAATAACTTAGATAATGGTTGTAGTTAAACAAAAGTTTTGTAAACTTGCCTCATAATACTCAGGTATTCCTATTTATATCTTTTTACATGTATGTGGTAGGTCCTATAGCGTTCTTTTTATAAAGTGTTGGATCTTTACGGTCATACATTTGTATAGCCTAACATTTGTAAATTGGAGTGATCTAGCTTTATGTTATATTCACATACTTAAGTTAATTTATTTGCAATTACTGCTACCTAGTTAATTAGGCATTTTCTAGAATAACAATATAAGATATCAAGAGTGATAGGTATATAATTACATAACCTAATGGTGTTGGATCCTAGTGCATCTAAAATTGTATCGTCAGCACTTGATCATAATCTCTCTCTCTATATATATACTCCATATATAGTTTGGATGTGAACCAGTCATTTGCCATATACTTCTATATGGCACGTGTGGCTTCTTCGCCTCCCAAACTCTTACCTCACTCAGCACGAGCTGCGAGACAGAGCTTTGCTAGCATGGGTGCCCCGACAAATACCTTGTCGACCAAAAGGTGCACCGGGGAGCCTAGTGCTACTTCTTTGTCCTAGAAAAAAAACGCACCCCATATATTTGATGAACTTGTGACATTTTTGTGTGGCCGTAACCCAAACAACATCTCCATTTCGTCAAATAATAAACACATCTCCATCTTTTTTTTTTTTTTGACCAAGCATACCTGTATATTAAGGTTAAGGAAACCGTACAAACAGCAGTACAAATACAGGTACAACCCAGTAGGATACAGAGGACAGCTGTTGCAACCTATTTGCATACAGGGACCTAGAAAAAACAGAAATTACACCCAAGTCCTTGGACCCTGTAGTCGCCATGGTTGCCTGCGTCGCCGGCCGCCGCTCGTTGCCGGAAGCCGAAAGCAGACACCGTCTTCCCCAGGTCCGAGGGCACTCCATCGCTCGAAAGCTTTGCAAGGAGCCGAAATAGACACTCATTCCTAAGAACAAGATGAATCGCCGCTGAACGCCCGTCGGCCGGGGCCGCGCCCCAAGCGACCTCGGCCTTGGATCGAATCTCGCCATTGACGACGACCGCCGCCACGGGAAGATCGAGATCGATCCAACATCCACAAGACCGCAAGACCCACAGCTTCCTCTCCATCCAAGAAACCAAAGGCCGACACCCATCTCACCTCGACAGACACCAAAGGGGATGGCCGCCGACCGAAGACTCCTGTACAGACGGCCTCCACGGGCTCGCCGTCGTCGCCGGAGCGAAGCGCTGACGGGGCGAGGAAGAGTCCGAGAGGACTTTATTCCACCACGACGCCGCCACCATCGCCTCACCGGCGCCGCCAGGAAACCAACCCTAGAAAACCTAGGACCTACCCTACCAGCCGGCGAGAGACCGGCGATCCCCGCCCCCTCGCGACGTCCCGCAGGCCGTCGGAGGCGGAAGGAACCGCTAGCTCCGCCGGCGGCGACCGGAGAACCCCTCTTCGCCTCTCTCAACTGTGGATGGGGAAGAGCTTTCGAGAGACTCTACATTTTGCCGTACGCGTGTCGACCAACCAAATAGTTTAGTTTAATTTGGTCATCAAAAACTTAGAAAATTACAATTCCGCCACATGCGAATCGTCCACCAAACAAACAAGATTATTGTAAAAGAAAAAGAAAAGCAAACAGGTTGAGGGCCTGTTTGGTTGGCATCTAATTCTTGCCAAACCAAAACTATGGTATGCCGAAACTATAGTCATCAATTGGTTCATTGTCAAAGGATCCTTTGGAGGTGCTCATAGGGGTACTCAATCGCTATTCGGCGCACACGCGTCCGAACGCCTAGCAGCGCACGCTTTTTCTTTTCAGGTTGTTACCCCTTCCTTCCGTCTAGCACTTTCTATTTCAGGATATTCCCATCGCTACTTCTCATCCTCTCATTCGTAGCAACTCGCAATTCCAATCTGGCGGTCGACCGCCCGGGTGGCTTCCACGCGGTCGATGACATTAGCGCTGACACATGTGAAAAAAGGAAAACATTTATTTTAACTCGCTATAATTTCTAAACCGTTCATCTATTTTTAATTCCGTTTGCACTGTTGTGTTCTATGCGATGAAACGAATAAAACTAGATCCCACATGGATATGTTTTGAAAATGTTTTTTCAGTTTTTTTCTGTCAGTGTATGTTTTTTCGATTAACTGGTATCTAAGTTATATGCAAAAGTTATATGTATTCAATGTTGAAGATCACGTAACTTATGTGTATAAGTTAGATTGTAAGTTAGACGTCCAAATTATACATGGAAAGTTATGCGTCTGGATTTATAACTTTGGTTTCTCTTTCTAAAACGCTGAAGTTATGTGTTTTCACATAATAAATTAAATTTATAAGTCATGAGCACAACTTAGAAACGTTAAAGATTAGGTAAAAAGTTATGTGTAAGTTAGACTATAAGCTATACTTATAACTTATGAAATAAAAGTTATGCGACTGGATTTATATCTTTTCTTTCTTTTGCTAAAAATAAAAAACTTTCCAAAAAAACAAAGTTGCGGGAATATTTTTTACCAAAAATGGAAAGTCGGAGGCTATGTCTGAAATCGACCGCTCAGAGTGCTGCTGGCGGTCGGTCGCGATTTAGCAGGGCCGGTAACAACTCCGCATCAAGCTTTCAAAAAAAAACGCATCGAGGAGAGAGCCCCTGGTAT
>JAKNSH010464366.1:0-19979 GCA_027790015.1 Cymbopogon flexuosus
TTCTCCACCCTCCTTTTTGTCCCCCCGTCTCGTTGCGGAAAACTCGGGGCCGGTCCAAAAATAAACGGTGTTTCAGTAAAAAAAAAAAAAAAAAAAAAAAAAAAAAAATCTTTTCCACTCTGCTTGCCAGCCAAGGGGGAAACGAAACAGCAATGTCCCATGATCAACTACACCACAAACTAAATTCCCCTTCCTAGACTGTAAATAAAATGGCTAAATACATGTATGACACAAAATTGAATGGGGTCCTGCTTAATCGGTCTCAAGAAATGAGCTCAAACGTGAAAATTTTGGAATACTGTAAAATTATTCCATACAAATACCTTTCATCTGTCTTGGATCGTAAATAATCATTTGAGAAGTCTCAGGACGAACAACTTTGGCAGATTGTGGTAATAACCTTGCACTCGCACTAAATCCTGCAGCACCTTTGTCTGAGCCAGAGATAGTAAACACACTCAGCAACTTTCCCATAGATCATGTTCAGTAAGACATCCACCATAAGTGGCTTACCTAGCATGCTACCGCTACTTTGCATAGCTGATTTGTCAACCTTCTTAACAAAGTTTTTCGCTAGCCACTGCAATAGTAAAAAAAAAATTCTCAAACACGCAGGAGAGCTGCATAGGATTATATTAAGAAGAAAAACAGGGGTTTAGAAACCCCTTACAACATCATACACACCCCCAACAAACTTCATACGGCACAATCCATCTCTCTCTAGGCAAAGTCTCACCCTTGACCACTAGCAGGAGAACTCACCCATTGGGCAAGGAGATGGGAAACTCCTCAACATCCGCCCAAACTCCAGATGTGTTTGTCCTTAACTGTGGCTAAAACTCTATTAAGACTAGTTGAGTCCCATCAAACACACATCTATTACAGTGGTTCCAAATAGATCATGTTAAGAAAACATAAGTGAGGCTTCCCAATGGAAACCAAATAACCAATCAGTAACTCTGTACAAAAACTGCACCAAAAGTATCAAGCAGGAAAACATGCTAGCTTTCTCAAAACAAAATAACAGAAAAGCTAAGGGCCACATCCATGTTGTATCATATTATTGGTATATGAAATATAAAAGCACATGAAATCTATCACCTGGATTCACTCGTCTGTACCATCTAATATTTGCAAGATTGCAGAATCACTGCTGAGGCCACACATACAAATACTCTAGCCAAACTTCTTAATTCAATTTTTATCAAGAACTTAATCCAACAGACAGATTTCACTCAGTGCTCACATCTTTTAAAGATTGCACATCTGACTTGGAAAGATCAGTAAAATATTTACTTAGATAGTTTAGCTTGTGGTTTAAATTTAACCCAGAGCTCAGACTTGAAAGCATATAGCTTAACTATGTCATTTAGCACGCTAACTTAACTGTCGCACAAGAATTCAAACACAATCACATATGCATTAGATCACACAAGCTTAATGTATAAAGTTGGGTAGTGCTAAATGACACAATCACATATGTGTTAGATCACACAAACCTCTTGTCTCGCTAGATAATCCAATTCTTTTGATGAGCATGGCCAAAGATCCATATAACTGTATCGAGAAACTATATCCTGGAGCGTGTTTTCTGATACAGATAGGACATCTTCTGATGTCCTAGAAAGAGCCTCTTTCCTTCTTTGTTCAACCTGAGGAAAACACAAATTTTACATATAATACATGCAAAAATTGTAGTTCTCCAGGGAAAATATAAAAATACTTATAAGAGTCACAAACAAAAGGAAAAAAAAATGTACAAAAGGGGACACTGAGAGATGAGAAGGAAGTGGAAATGTTATTGAGAAAGCAGTATGAAACACACAACCACATACTTAACAACAAAAGTGCAACTGATCCTGTAACAGTTTGGAAAAGTAAAGAGCAAAAGGCTAACAGAACCATACAAAACGAATTAATGCTCTCTATTGTACCGCTGTTTCAAAAAAAATGTTCTCTGCTGTACTGTCCAACACTTTTCAGTAAACTACAAATGGTTACTATGGTTCTAATGCAATCTGAGGGACACCTACAATGTGAATAAGGTACACCACTGATGGTATATCCAAATCACAAATATAGAGAACAAATCATTTAAACCACGAGCATGTACTCCAAAAAAAAAAAAACTAAAAAAGCATATTTCTTTGCCATGACAAGCTTAACATGCACTCTGCACGATTACAAAACTAATTTAGAGCCTTTTACCTTAAGCATGCTTGATAAATCTCCGTAGATGTGCTCAAATTGGGCAAATCGTCTCCATACCTACATGAAAATAGAGACATCCATTACTTCAGATAATAAAGAGGTAGATGAATGCATTTGAAAATTGCAGACAGATGTTAACTACCTTGTAAGGTACCATACCTATTTATTTGCATTTTGCATCTCTAAAAAATATCCAAGAACATGACTACATTAGCTCTCAAACCAACTAAGGGTTACACAAAAAAGGTGGAAATAGTCAAACTATGATCTTTGCTATTGCTACTGTCAAAGCAGACCTCAGCGCTGATTAAGATCACAGAAAATGCAAAGTAATGCTGAAAGGAGGAAGTAAAATAAAAGTCTTACCTCTGTGGATTCCTCAGGAGGAAGTAAGCTCAGTGCCCTCTCAAACAAAGCACGTACATTTCTGTCATCATTTAAACGACACAGGAAGTCCGCGTATCTGCATAATACCATCAGTTTCAATAATCCACCGAATTGACTTATATTTTTACTATAATCTGACAGCAAGTGAGAACCCTTCTTAATCGCCAATGTACAAATATAAGATGGCATGAATATTCATAAGTGGAACAAGCAGTTTAAAACACTGGAATATTTTAGGCAGGAAAATTATCAATGAGCCAATGAAACTTACTCAAGGATGTATCCTGGCTCATGCATAAATCTCTTTAACCCTGCTTCAAAAACACTTTGTGCCACCTATAAGAGAATACTTAGAATATGTTAAAAACTACAGATAATTAACTAAATAGTACAGAATGTTGAGTCTTCAGAACTAACTGGAACTCAATCTAAAAATGTTTAAACTAGTATTAATTTTGTTTGTGGCATGTCTAATTTTTTTGCTTCCTAGGAGTGTATGGGTTCTACTTGGGTGGCCGACTCTAGCCTCTCCCACTTGAATCTTTTTCTTAATGAAATGACATGCAGGTCTCCTGTGTTATCGAGGAAAAATACTGATTAGTTTCTTTGCAACACTGGCAACTTTATGAAAAACACTCGGGTCTATTTGCTCCGAGAAAAAATTAAATAAAAACCAGAAGTAATGCCAGTGGAAAATGTCAGTGCACCAGCATTGGCTTATTAAAACCAAACTCTGATTATCGTTGTTAAATTCGTGAAGCTTAAAATGGATTTGCATGGAATTGAATAGACCAAAAAAAATACTACCATAGGATGCGATCTAATCTTTTTTGCATGACCCATAACACACATGACTGTCCAGATCCAGATTAAAAAAATCGCACTTTATGTAACCACACAGAAAGGACATGAAAGCTCTGTACATGTCAGATTACCTGATTCAAGGCTCCAAACAAGTATACTAATAGTGAAAGATGCTAAAATCTGAATCTATAGATGGTATATGATCTGATTTTGTGATCATATTTGAAACTTGAGCTTAATGATACATCATAGAACCTATGAAACTTACACATTTTATTTATTTCTAATTGTCTTCACTACCAAAACAAATATTGGGATCTGTGAGAAATAGAAAGAGAAAAAACGCATAGATGTCATCACTCTCACAACCTTTGCATCCTTGTCAATGCAGAATGCCATTGTAGCATAAGCAACATACAAATGATAAGTGCAGCTTGGTGACTTCCGAGCATCCAAAAAGTACTTACGAGCTGCTTCAATGCCTTCAGTTCTCCTTAGAAACCGAATAAACTACAGTAGGATACCACGTCACAAAGCGATCAACAAAAAACTATATAGGTACAACAAAAGTAATGGCAGCTCACCTGAATGTTTGCAAGTGAGGTCACACTAGCATTTTCACCTAGAAAAGATTCATATATTGTCTTAGCAGTCTGCACAAAAAGCATATATGAGAAAATAGGATTGGCCTAAAGGGATATTACAGTCTGTCAGTGTTCAAGGGAAGCTCATGGACCTGTATTGCGCCTCTAGACTCTTCCATTTCAGCAAATGCATACTTAAGTACTTCAGAATCTAATAGAGAATTTCATGGGTCAAATTAAGCCCAGGAATGCTGCTCTAAATCGAAATGAATACAAAAATCACAAGTCTCCTAAACG
Source organism: Cymbopogon flexuosus (assembly GCA_027790015.1). Classification (NCBI taxonomy): domain Eukaryota; kingdom Viridiplantae; phylum Streptophyta; class Magnoliopsida; order Poales; family Poaceae; genus Cymbopogon; species Cymbopogon flexuosus. Next base: position 4,284 of record JAKNSH010464366.1, read on the forward strand.
CAAGCATGCAACATGATTAGAATTAAGAACTAAGGAGCATTCTACACTAGTTAAATATCCGTAGCATACTCAAAATGACAAAGAACTAATGATGCTACCAGTACTCCAGTAGTACAGTTCAGAGTGAATAAGACAGTCTGAGCACATTCTTACTCAAGTCTTAACAACTTTAACCATGAAATGGATCAATAAACCTCTTATGCAAAAATACATTTGCTATAAAATTAACAAACCCTTTTGTTCCAAGCCAAGTTTACATAGCTAGCAATGTAATATAAGATCATGGTCCAGTACTGGACATGGATTGCCAATTTCTTATCAAAATAATAGGAATACAAATATATTATATTTCAATATAATGGCACTCATGCAAAGAACTCATATGCCAGTGTTCTTTGTTGAATGCATAAAGGATAGACAAAGGTGAACTAATCAAACTAATCAGAGCAGACTGCAGGATTCATATGAGGATTTGTAGGGGATAGGGGACCCAAAATCCTGTAAGAGCAAAGACTTTTTGACTCAGAGCATGTTCTGAATTGACCAATCAGAATACTATATGCATACTTCCAAACTAGTAAAATGACTAATGGAACAAATATCCATAAATGAATTGATCAAAAGAATTCTAAAAGATTACCAGGGATTGCTTTTAGAGCTCGCTGAAATATTTTTGATGCAGAATCCATAGAACCATTCTTCACATGCCACATAGCATAATCATACCATATATCAGGATGATGATATAGATACATCAGGCACTGGAAAAAAAAGAAATGTCAAATGCATACGGTCCATTGATCATTACAAACTCTATATGTTTCACTGTGCAATGGAAAAAACTGGTGGGTCAATTCGTGCATCAGGGTTAAAACATTTAAGGTAAGAGAAATGTATAAGGTAAAATAGCCCAAATAGCACTTTCAATGTTTTTCATTGTCTTGGATAAACAACAATAAAAGCACGAACAGCGTAGCAAATCTAAATTCCATAAAGTAAGCACATACAAGATGTTTCTCTCCTTTTTGACCATAAATCGTCAAGGAGTTCCTCTCAGACTCAGTGTAAGGTGTTTTGTTAAATAGAACAAAGGTGTATTGAGCGTTTGTACAAGAAAGAAAAGAAAGAGTTGGGATGAAAATACAAACTCTCACCTATAAAATATTTAGTCATACCAGTATATGAGCAGAATATGATCACATGATATTTAGACATCACAAAATATGATCACTATGTATAAGACTGTCTGACTAAAGCTAAATAAAAGAATGATAAGGAACGTGTTAGTGCTTAGGGATCGGAGGGCGTATGGGTGATTGACAGCAGGACGTGGACGATATGCTCGAGCTCGGCGAAGGGGCGCCGTGGTTCCTGGACGGCGACAACTGTATGACAAGAAACAGTAGGCGCCTGGGCGCCCAAGAGAGATATAATCTCAATCCCAGGCTAACTCTATTCCAATCGTAATAGTCCAATACTTATACAAGTAGTTGTAACAAACTTTCTAACCGAGCTGGACATAGAGTTGCATTGTGTCTTCAGTGTGGATCCCTGCTATGGCCGCCAAGGAAATCGTCGGCTTGATCTGACCGTTGTCCACAGCAGTTGCTTCGTAATCGGACTCCGGCTCCTCGACCGTATAATCTGAAGCTTCCAAGTAGAAAAGACTGTTGGAGTATGAGTGAGTTAGGCCCATGAGGCTAGACCCATGAGGCCCATGTATGGAAACTATATTGCTACCCTATCTAGGGTTAGCCTAATCCAATGGAGAATATTCACTCTAACAAAGACAAGCACACTTATGGCCCTGTACATATGGCTCGTAACAATTGTAGCACAACCCCGTCTTACGGCGCTCCGCCATCTCTCCCGGCGTGAGTCGCTTGAAGGGATGCGTCGCCGGCGTCGTAGAAGACCCGAACTGCGATGCCGAGCCTCCTAATGCGGTCATGGTCGACTGACTTGGCCCCGTGCGACGAGACGATCTGTTCGGCGGGGCTGATAGAGCGATTGGCGACGAAGCATTACAACGCTCAAAGGCCCGCGCCAAGCGCATCATGGGGTGAAGGTCCTGGGGATCTTGGAGCTCGACGTAAATCTGGATATGATCCGGAAGCCCCCCTGCCAACAATTGATCCTACTGAAGTGGCTCCAAACGGCCAGCATGTGCCAATCGCGCCTAGAACGCAGACATGTAGGTGTCGACGTTGTTGGAGAAGGGGAGCCGGGTGAGGTCCGCCAGATGATTAGTAGACAAAGTGAGCCCAAAGCACTGGTGGCAAAGAAGGCAGAAGGCGTCCCATGAAGGACGGCCTGTGTCGCCCTCCAGGATGTAGTACCACTATTGAGCATCGCCGTTCATGTGGAACGACGCTAACCAAACCTTGTCCGCCTCATGGGTGAGCTGACCGCGGAAGGACTCGCAGCAGTTCAGCCATCCGAGAGGGTCTTCTTTGCCGTCCTACATGGGGAAGGAGAGCTTGTGGTACTTGGGAAACCCAGAGCTTGGCTCATGCACCACCGTGGCGAACGTCACGACAGCGCCATTGAGAATGGCCGACATCAATGGCACTGGCGACGGAGAGTGTGGGAACGGGATAGATTGAATCGGCAACCCCGTCACCGGTGGTTGGAAGGAAGCGATGTCGGCGGCAGTGGCCGGCGCCCCAGTTGATGGGGTGCCCAACATGGCGGAGGTCGGCGAAGGTGTAGGCACGATCTCCGATATGACTGGCCCTATGGCCGGAATTACGCCAAACCCTGGTATGCCATATGTAAGCAAATATGGTAGTTCCAGTGGCTCGAAGTATGGCAACGCCAGTAGTGCCGAAGGGCTAGGTCGGTTCTCAATAGCCGTGAAGCGCAGGGACACCTCACAGCTGGCGTTGCATGCCCTAGACTGCCAGCCTCAGGTCGGCAAGGGTGTCTTTGATGGAGACCGGGGCGGGTGGAGGTTGGAACGCCCCGGAGGTCGCAGCGAGCACAGAGGGCGCGAGGGTAGGGGGGGGTGGTGGTGGTGGTGGTGGTGGCAGTGGTCGCCACGACGACGGCAGCAACGGGAGCACCAGAGGACGCAATGGTCTGTGATACCAGATTGTTAGTGCTTAGGTATCGGAGGCGTATGGGTGATTGACCACAGGACGTGGATAGTATGCTCGAGCTCGGCGATGGGGTGCCGTGGATAACAATATGACAGGAAACACTAGGCGCCTAGGCGCCTAGGGGAGATATAATCTCAATCCCAGGCTAACTCTATTCCAATTGTAATAGTCCAATACTTATACAAGTAGTTGTATCCAACTTTCTAACTTTAATGAATAACAAACTAATCCTAGATTCTAGGACTTGAATATAACTCTGCGGCATGCCATGGTGACCACACTCCAGCCCATCGTGGCAAGGCTAGCCACGTTCCCAACGCTTGTATGCTATGCCAGTCATAACAGAACGTCATCTCATTCAGGCACCTCTAGCATCTAAGTATACAGATAGAAATGGGCTTACTTGCTCGTAAGTAAAGGTGACACGCCTATTAGCTGTTGTAGCATCAATCCTTTGAGGGTTCCCCCTATAGAGAAATAGAATTCTTGCAGTTATCAGAAATGTAAGGAGTAATTTTATATGGAAGTGACAACAAATGAAAACTGGGCAAGTTTAATACATAATTTGTCCTCACATAATGAAAATAAACAAAAAAAAATGGTATATACAGATCGCAAAGCATAAATATAAGTTTCCTCTTACAACAAAACATAGAAAACAGAAATTATACGCCTAAGTTCAGAAGGGATTATCATTTGTACTTTAAGTCATACTATCAAAATTCCACACAAAACAGCTCCCAAAAGACCCACAAAAAAATAAACTAGGCAGTGATTTGTGTCAAGCAAAGGTAAGAGAAGAATATGAAGAATTAAGCTGTTATGGCCCTTTATAAAATGAAATTAAGTGTGCTTTTTCACTCAACAAGGCAACATAGCATGTGTGGCACAGATGTTTACTTACTTTTCAAATACCAAGAGTCTTTTCCATGCCATACACTGTTGCTCTTCCTGTGGAATAAGTTAACAAGTTACAGCCAGTCGAATACCAGTCACTTTGATGTTTGACCTAACAGACTAAAAAGAAAATGAACATATGTTTCCAATATTGAAAAAATGTCAGGAAAAGCTAATAATCCAAAGCAAGATCAGTAAATGAAACAAGAAATTGCACACTATAAGGAAGCGTATTTGTATCCCTATTAAGTTCAATATTATGAACAGCAATGGCCTAAACTTAATGCAGGAAAAACACAAATGCCTAAAGTTAATGAGAGGTATTAGCCAAAACTCAATACAAGAAAAAAAAAACACAAAAAAACAATCCATTAGATGATCAAACTGGCCCAAAAAAAATAGATGGATTCTCAATAGACTTCAACTAGGTAGCTATGAAGGTTGCAACTTCTGGAATGCATACAATTTAAGTTATCATTTTAGGTGCGAAAACCTTCGAGATGAAAAAATTAGAAACAGCAGCACAACACAATGAAGTGGATTGGGGTAGGCTAGGCTGCTAGGGATTAAACACAACAAGCACCAACATAGGAGCATATAAAAGTAAGGGAAATTATTTCCTACTCCGGGGGAGTAGTTGAGTAGTTACTCCCATGTGTATATCTCTAGATTAACGGAATTTTATGGTCCGACAAAGTGCATGTAGACGAGGTATAGATCATACTAGACCAAGGGGTAGTATGTACATCAAGTATACAAGTATACATGGGGTATATGGTGATACTTATTTTATATACAATGGTATTATAATAATATGTGTTCATAAAAATTTTCATGTAGTAAGATTTGGAGTGTAAAACATAATCTGCTGCTGATCCCCTTCTCTGTTTCAGATCAGGAGCAGGCAATCGGTCAGCTCCTGGTTGCTGTAGAGTGTAACGCAATAGGCCATCACTGGTACAAGTAGTTGGTAGAAAACTACATCAGGCATGTCTTGGTAGTGAGCTGATCTAAGCAGTACTAGGAGTAGTTGGCGCTGTACTCAACCGCTCGTGTACCTTATAGTTGGTACAAGAGTTGTATATATACCACATCATATGCAATGCAAAATTCAGTTCAGCTGAAGCCACATTTAGTGTTCAGGGTTTGGCCAGGGCTACACCTGTGCTGTGTGTGTGCTGAGCTCAAGCTATTCTTCTACCTCTAGACGAGTGAGTGAGAGTGTGGGTAAGGTAGTTGCTTACCTGTGCTGGTATTGCAAGGACCAACATGGAGTATCTTAAAATAAGTATATAAACATACTCAAACTGATAAATGAGTATGTACATATACACAATGTGATTTATTGAAGATGAGAATAATACTCCCGGCAGTAAGAAAAATGCAAGGAATATGGTAAAACATATTTCAACTGAGACATGGCAAACAAATCATCCATACAACAAAAAAAGCCCTTAGCCCAAAGTAAGTAGGGTAGGCTACAAATAATTATCCATAAAAAAGCAATTCTTGAAGACAATATTGATGGATTTGCACCATAGCTAGGCAAGTCATATGAATCAACATTAGGACCTCAGAAATGGCTTACCTTGCAAGAGACTGTAGGGGTCAACGTTAGGACCTAAGAAATGGTTTACCTTGTAAGAGCCTGTAGGGGGAGTAGCCAGCACATTCCAATCAATATCATCAATGAACTTTTTTCGCTCTCTATATACAGCTTTAGCACTGTTAAACTTTGGTTGATATTCAGATAACAAACCTTTTGCCTGGATCATGCATAGATAATCATCAGGAGTATGATTGTACAAATTATGAAACAAAGGCAGGTCAAACTAAAATTGCCAAAAAAAACGTGATAAATTAAAACAGCCAGAAAGCATATAAGAACCATTTTTTCCAACACAACTTATAGACTTATTTGCATGCTTCTTTACAGAAAAAATAAAAATCCAAAGTGAAATTCCAATTACCAAGGTGCGGCTAACAGAATTCTCAAAGTTCTCATAATCCTTCCAGAGCTGCTCTACATGATTAGTTGGGACTAAAATTGCCTTCTGGTACACTTTACGAACAGTAGTCATGCGATGCGACTCTTCATGGGGCGTCACAGCCTAAAGAGTTTGCACGTCAGCAATGACCCAGAATGCAACCACACATGTAAGGCCATAATGTTAAAATGGGGAACAGAACAGGATAAGGAGCACAACAGACCGGCATGGACTTGAGGAAATTAATATACTCCATCCAAACAGGGCCAGAAGCAGCATCATTCCCTGGAGATTTAAAGCTTATTATTAGTACACTCTACACCAAAAGTGGCTTCATCACCAGATACTGCTTGGAATGAGAATCCTCTGCTTACCAACATAGTTGAGCATGAAATCAAAAGCCTTTTTTGTCTCATCAAGACCATCCGAGCCCCTTTTATCGTTTATTCTCCTGATAAAGTTGATGTAACAGCGCCTGCAAGTTACAAGCACCCAACCAGCATCAATGATTCAATGTGCAAGCAGAAGAGTGGAAATTCGTGCACGCCAACTCAGCTAGATCATTTGAATGTGTGTGCAAGGTTGATATTGTGCGAGTGAGTTGAGCATGGACCATAGACTAATGTGAAGGCAGTTCAGTAGGCATCTGCTGAAAATCTGCTTGGTGGCTTCGTCGTTGTTGGTGGCCATGTAGGCTTCGACATACTGCTTCCAGTATTTGGCCTGGGCATGGAATAATGTGTCAGTATTTTGGCATAAACAATGAGGAGCAGTGAAAGGGTTCAAGAGAAAGTATACTGACAGCCGTGGGGAAAGTGGCAAGCAGCTTCTCATAGATTGGGGCGGCCTCATTGATGGGAAGAAGCTGAAATCAAACAAACTAGATTGGGTCCAGTATTCAGTTGACATGAGTAGAGCAGAGTTGAGACCAGAGGACTGACGAGGGCCTCGTTGGCGAGGATCTCAGCGGACCGGACATTGTAGATGTCACCACCATCGCCATGGCTGGTGCCCACTCCGGAATTCTGCACCCACCCACCACGAAAGCAATTCAGTAGTAGGAGGCCAGGCCCTAACTGTAAGGAGGAAGGGAGGGAGGAATAAGCTAAGGTACTTGCCTCTTCGGGCATCTCGCAATAGGGCAACTGTCGAACTGGTGGGGATGGATGCTCCCGCTTGAGCAGTGGCGGTTCCAGAAACTGGACAGGGGGAGCTAAATAACAGAGCGCTAAATCTCACTAGCCATACACTAGAAGTAGTGTAGTAGAAGTAATAAATATAAACAAAGAACACAATTTAACAATATCAATTTCAATGCTATGTTCTTACGGTGTAAAGGCGAGGCATGGCGATGTGCCACCTTCCAGACGCCTAGGCGCCCGCCACGCCCGCCTAGGTGAGCATTTTGCAAGGCACTGGTGGGTCGCCTGGACGCCTAGGCGACGCCGTAAGAACATAGTTTCAATGTGCTCAATTAATTGTATAACTTGTAGATTAGGAGCAAGTAATGACTAAAATTTTATATATGTCTGAGATTGGCATTCAATTATTATTACTAGACATTGGCATAATCAGTGGCCGACCCAGGATTTGGCTATGACTAGGGCCGAATTGGGGCGTCCAAAAATCGGAAGACAGTCCATTGTCTAGAGAACCATATATATTGTGTGTAAGACACATAGGAAAACAATACTTTCTCCAGGAAAGCTTGCAAATCGAGAGAAGTTGTTCAAGTACATAACTATTATGATACAATAGCCACAAAATATCATGGAACATTGAAAATACCAGTGACGATTTGTTGTGTTCGTGTTGCCTTCAATAAAACAACTCCTAATCTGTCCGACTTCGACGGCCCTTTATTGCTGGGAAGTCGAGAGAAATAAGATGTGATGCTAAAATTTGGAATCAATATAAACCTAACAAGGGAAGCTTGTTGTTCTCACCTGCTCTACTCGGTGCTCGCCTGTAAGGGAGGAGCGAGGACTGAGGAGCCTAGAGCTGGCAGTGGGAAGCGCCGGGCAGCGGGAGGCGCCGGGACGGGCGGACGGCCCCCAACTGAAGAAGGTACCGCCGGTGCGGAGGGAAGAGTGGAGGCCGGAGGGGGCGAGGCGGCGGAGCCGGAGCCGCGGAGCCGCGCACGGCAGACCGGCAGAGGCGCGGCACAGTGCAGCGTGAGGGAGGGCGACGGCGGCGGCGACGGCCGCGACTCGCTTGAGTCTCGCGACGACGCCACGAGCGAGAGCTGACGACTGTTTCCGGCCTGGCCTACTTCTGCTAGGCTTGCTTCATGGGTAAGGCCTTGTTTAGTTGAGGTAGAAAGGTGGAGAGGTAGAATTCCGAATTCCTTTAGCACTTTCGTTTGTATTTGACAAATATTGTCTAATCATGGACTAACTAGGCTCAAAAGATTCGTCTCGTGATTTAGAACCAAACTGTGTAATTAGTTACTTTTTTTATCTATATTTAATGCTTCATGCATGTGACTAAAGATTAATGTGATGGTGATGTGATGGAGAGAGAGTTGAAAAACTTGTAACTTGCCCACCAACTAAACAAGGCCTAGTACATGGTTTTTGTGATCTGCTGAAAGTAGTAGCACAAAAGCGAACTAACCGTCTCTACGCTCCCTCCTTGTCCTTGGTTTTCTGGGTCTTGATTTTCCCGTGCTGCAGACGAAGAAGCTGGTGGCAAGTCAACAGTGTTGTTGTATAGCGATCTGACAGCGCTATGGATCGAATTGGTAGGCTTCAACGAAAGCAGAACATCGTAGTGAAGTTACAATGATTGTTTCGATATAAAATTCCTATTCCTATCATTGTAGATCGAGATTTTTTTCTGGTAAGGATCATCAAACAAATATAAATATAGACTTTCCAGATATGACATCTTATGTCGCCCTAAAGACAAGGATATATGTATCCTAGATTTACAACTGCAAAATAAATGCTTATTATCTAAATAGTAAATCTACTAAACACAGACGGTATGTGGCAGTCTATGTTAAAGAATAAATACCTCATATCAAAAACCCTAACACAAGTGACAGCCAAACCTAATGATTCCCACTTTTGGAGAGGCCTCATGCGTATCAAGGATGAGGTGTTGGCTAACGGTTCCTTTGATATTAGAGATGGAACCAAAACACGGTTCTGGGATGATATTTAGATAGCTGATAAGCCTCTAAAAGTTATTTATCCATCTTTATATGGTATACCTCGCGATCCCCATGTAACTGTATCGAAGGTGATAGCCATAAGCCCTCTTAACATCTATTTTAGAAGGACTTTGGTGGATAATAAACTTAGAGAATGGCTTAGTCTAGTAGCCCGGGTCTCGAATGTTGAATTAGTGGAAGGTGAAGATTACTTTAAATGGAACTTAACCAAATCTAGGTTATTTTCTGTTCGTTCAATGTATCTTCATCTTATTGATTCAGATTCACCTTTTTATCATAAGAAGATCTGGAAGATAAAAATTCCTCTAAAAATTAAGATATTTCTATGGTTCCTAAAAGGGGTATTGTCCTCACTAAAGACAACCTCGCTAGGAAAAACTGGAAAGGGTGCCAGAAATGTATTTCCTGTAATAGAAATGATTCTATCCAGCACTTATTTTTAGACTGCCCCTTCGTAAAAATGATTTGGAGGATTATCTTTTATGCTACTAATTTAGTCCAACCAAGATCGATCCGACATATGTTTAGTACTTGGCTTAATGGTCAAGATAAAAAGACCAAGGGATTGATCTGGGTTGGAGTGGCTGCTTTATGCTGGGCTATCTGGAGATGCCGGAATGATGTTATTTTTAATAAAGTAAAAACTAACTCTATGTTGCAGGTTATCTTTAGAGGAGTGTATTGGCTACGTTTCTGGGCCCAATTGCAGCGTGACGAGCAAGCCAAGGACACCCTCTCGGCGATGAGTAAAAGATTCGAGCTGATTGCTTTAGAAATTGCAAATAAAGGGTGGAAGCAGTTATACCGCTTGTTTTAGTGTCTTGGTCTATGTGTAAAGACTTTGGCTTGCTCTTTTTCGATGAACTCTTTGTAATAATTGGCTGTGTACACCCCTAGGTGTAGAGGGCGGATACTGTTTATCCATTATCTAAAAAAAAAATATGTCGAATTGGTAGGCTTCAACAAAAGCAGAGGATGTAGGGCTCGAACCTAATCTCTGGAGTGAGAACGTACTTCAGCAGCCCGTCGCCTACGAGAATACCTATTGTCCATATACTAACACCCAGCCATTGACCAACCAAGCACCGTTTTTTCTCCCCTCCAAGAGAAACAGTGTACTCCCTCCTTCTGGTTTTAAGTGCATTTCTTTGACTGATACTAACTGTATTTGACCATTCGTCTTATTTAACTTTTTTATATAAATAAAGAAATAAATAAATTATTATAAAAATATCTCTACTAATAAATTAGGTCATAACAAAATAAGTAATATTTATTAAAACTTTGTGAATAAGACGAATGGTCAAACAAGAATGCTGAAAGTCAAAGAAGTGCATTTATTTCCGGAAGGAGGGAGTACTGTTAAACACGATCACTATCGGCCAGGTACCGTTAACAAGGAACATTCTAGAGACAACTATATTGTAAAGTTATCATTGTTCTTTTTCTAGATATTTTGATCAAATTTGAAATAGTTTGACTTAGGACAATTTTAGAAGTTTATTTTATTACTAATGGAGTATATCTCATGATGGATCTAACGATTTTGTATTTTTTTTAAGAACATTGATAAAACTTAGAATGTTTTTATTTGAAACAAACTCAGAATCACCTGTATTTGAAGATAGGGGAGTAGTAGCAGTATAGACATTTGCTAATAGTAACAGTAGCATTGTGTGTCCTGCAGTGTTTCAGGAGTACTCCTAAGTGTTTCAGTAGTAGCAGTATATACATTTGCTAATAGTAACTCTGGTGGGGTTTGTCATGATTTAGCACACACCTGACACATTTCCTACTCTCAGTTTTTAAAACGGGCCGTAACATACAAGAGCTTTACAATCTGGCAATCTTAATAATAGGAAAAGAAACACACGGTTGAAGCGTGAAGAAAACAAAGGTCTCATACACTACAGATTACCTAGAACAACTCCTAACCCAAATTTAGCAACTTGGTCAACAGTTGCTGAAGAAAATACTCAATCAGAAAAGCTCAATTAATCCCAGCCAAAACTTGCAGGTTTCGCCTTGGTTTTGGAGCTAAAGAGCAAAGGCTATTGTAGGTAGCAGTAGAACCGTAGAAGGGGAAAAGAAGAGAAGGGCCCCAACGCTTTTGCCTTTATTCCCTTCATATTTCTCAGCTCCTTTGCTGTTTGCTCCCCCCTCAGTCACTGCCCACTGCCGCCGCTGCTCTCCCACTCCCCTACTCTCTCCCTCTCCTCTGCTTCTTGCTGCCCAGCTCGTCTTCTCGAATAGCGCGAGCGCGCAGACGGGCGGGGAGCAGCGTGTCCGACTGTCCGTCAGTCCTTGCACTGTCTGCAGCTGCGCCATCGAGGCCATCTCCCTCCCCGGGCCTTCAAATCCGCGGCCGCGCCACCCGCTGAGCTGCTGCCCCCGGCCCTTGCATTGCTCGACAGCGCTGGTCGCCTCCGTGCCTTCCGCCGTGCTCCTGGGCGCCGCTCATTTACTTCCGCTCCTGTTCTGCTGCCTCTGGGGGCGTTTCTTTATGGCCCGGAGCAGCGTTTAACTGCTTCCGCCATTGATCCGGCGACCTCAGCTCTGGGTTTGCTCTGGTTCGTGGAACCGGAAGCCTTTCTGCGCGCTGAAAATCCCGCATTTGATCGAGGTTTTGACCGTCTTTTCTCGCTTTCTTGCCTTCACCGGTAGCGATTTCAGGTGTTGGGGCGCCACCAACGGGTTGTTGCCGCACCGAGGGTGCCGTCCTGCTCTTGGTCCTGTTCCGGGACCCTGCGTTCTCTCCGGCGACCGATTTCTTTCTTTCTTTCTTTCTTCTTCCCTCCGTGATATCTCTAACTTCATCCTTGGCCCCTTCGCTCCTTGCTTTCTTCGCTGCGCTGCCTTTGGAGTGTTGCCAAATAGTTCTTCGGACTTCACTGGTTCGTTAGCCGTCCGCCCATAGTTTGCGGACAAACAGGGGCCAGTTCGGTCTATTTCATTTTCATTTCACAAAAGGGGGAAAAATTAGGTGGCGGAATCCTGTTCTTTCCTGATTCCTTTTGGAGATACCGTCCGAGAGGAAGTAAAAAGCGGCCAAGCGTGGAGGTTCTGTGGAGGGAGGAACATATCCCTTGCAGCTGCATGAGGAAGCAGTGAGACAATGAGAGATGACAATTCAAGCAAGAACAGGGTAAGCGTGTTCCCAGATTGGCAGCTCCGTCATATTCGTACTGATGTTTCTGTATTCGTCTCTGATCGCGTTTTTTGGTTGTGATTGCTGCTCAAAAAAGCTGTCCTGGTCCAAGACCCTTGTTAGGAAGTGGTTCAACATCAAAACAAAGGCGAAGGACTTCCATTCGGATTATGCAGCTGACGAAGGTACATTCATCTAGCAACACACCACCTCATCTAACAGCAAAGAACCTGCTCATAAAATTCTGCATGATTTCTGTTATTAAACATATTCTTACCACAGTAGGTAGCAGTAGGATCAGAATGCTTGTTATTTTCATGAGCAAGTTGCCCTGATACTTCCTGTTCTCTTCAGTCAACCTTCCGCCCCTACGGTTGCAGAAGCAACCTGAATATGCTAGTGACCCCCTGTAAATTACGATTCTCTTTTTAGTTTTTACTGTATCTGAGCTAAAAATCCCTTCTGAAAATTTCAGTCGGAGTGCAGTGGAGGACCAGCTTCTCAGATAGAGATGCATGCAAATCCAAGAAAAGTAGGACAGGTATATTTTGCTTGTCCCCTGACAGTAACTATGGTATCTTCAGATTTCTTTTTTCACCCCTGTTGTTTAGTTTCGTGCTAAACTGCAAATGTCAAGATCTAGCTATCTTTATGTTTCATGGTGAGTGTGACTGAGTTGACTTTATGTTTACATACATAGAGAGGTTGCCTAAGAGGAATGTGGAGCGAGATGGTAGAGTAGGGAGCGGATTTGATGGCGCTTATATTACAAACACACAGGACTACAGGTAAATAGATTGTTCCATTTACAAGACTTATTGACCAATCTACTAATCATTGGTTTAAGGAAACTCCTGTGATATGACAATCCATATACTTGTGTGCATAGGGTCTTCGTTGGTACATGGAATGTGGGAGGAAGGTCACCATCTAGTCATTTGAATCTGGAAGACTGGCTTCATACTTCTCCTGCTGCTGATATATATGTGATCGGGTAAAATTCTGCATTTTACTAAATCAGATTACTTCTCTCGAAACTAAGAAGCATCTCTAAAAACTAAAAACTCAAATAAAAAAAAAGAACCTAATACAAGTTGTTATGCCAGGTTTCAGGAAATTGTTCCCTTGAATGCTGGTAATGTTCTATTGACTGAAGACAATGGTCCAGCAAAGAAATGGGTTTCTCTTGTTAGGAAAACTCTAAATAATCTTGATCAACAAGGCTCTGGTGTCTATAATTACTACACCCCTTCACCAGCTCCTGATCCAATTGTCGAGCTCAATGTTGACTTTGAGCGATCATCAAGAAGGCAAAGGAACTCGTCATTTTTCCATCGACGTTCATTCCAATCCTTCAATCGTAGTTCAAGGATTGACATGATGGATCCACACTCGTTAGTGGACCGTCGATTCAGTGTTTGTGATCGGATTAGCTTCGGGAGCAGGCCAAGTGATGTTGACACCAGTATGAAGTGTGGTGGGTCATCTGATGATGAGAATATTGACGAGGAATCACCTAGTGGTATATTCTTCCCACCAATGCCATGTGCATATGGTGCTCCACTATGCACTGATTCTAGGTAAGTAACTGAAGATAAATAGCTCATCTTTCCTCAAAGTTAATTTGCTTTCTGAGCTAATTATATGCAAGAGTTCCCTGTTATAGAGTAGTATTTCACTGAAATTTCCATCATTGAATTCCCCTGAGCTTTGCGTTTAAAAAAACTCCCCTGAGCTAAAATTAAGGCTTCCATGACAAATCAGGTATTGCTTAGTTGCAAGCAAGCAAATGGTTGGAATTTTCCTCATGGTGTGGGTACGAAGTGATATAAGAGAGCATGTGAAAAACTTGAAGGTTTCATGTGTTGGTAGAGGTCTGATGGGCTACCTTGGAAACAAGGTATCATTTCCTATCTTTTCATTTCAATTACAGGTTCGATATATAATATTTACACCAAACTTTGCATGTACAGTGTAACTTTTTTCAACTATTATTTAACATTTTAGCTTTATATGCATCCAAACATTGAACTTTTTTATGGGTAAGCCCTATTCCTGATTTCAGAATTTATTTATTTATTTTTAGGGATCCATATCAATCAGTATGTCTCTCCATCAGACAAGCTTCTGTTTTGTTTGCACTCACTTAACATCAGGCCAAAAAGATGGTGATCAACTTAGACGAAATGCAGATGTAGTGGAAATCTTGAGGAAGACCAGATTCCCACATGTTCATGGAGCAAGTGACAAAAAGTCACCAGAGACAATTCTGGATCATGAGTGAGTAGTGCACTATTGCTTCTTGTTTTCTGCTATTTCCAAACCAGTTAAAAACTTAAAATCTTCATAGCAAAAATTCAATAAAAGTTTGAAAGCCCCAAATCTTATTCTATCAATTTTGTTTCTTTTCAGTCGTATTATTTGGCTTGGGGATCTGAATTACCGGATAGCTCTTTCCTATCGCTCAGTGAAGGCTTTAGTTGAGATGCACAACTGGAAACAGTTGTTGGAAAAGGACCAGGTTAGCTATTTTCATGTGAACTTGTCTGAGTTATGCCTCTTGTTATGGAGATGCCTTTGTTTGGTTATTTATAATTGAAACTTCTGTTACAGCTTCGCATAGAGCAAAGATTTGGTCGGGTCTTTGCTGGCTGGAAAGAAGGGAGGATTTACTTTCCTCCCACTTACAAGTACTCATACAACTCTGATAGATATGCTGGGGATGACATGCATCCAAATGAGAAGCGAAGGACACCGGCATGGTAAAAGTCTCCACAAAAAAGCTCTTATTGTCATAATATTCAGCTTTGATCACTCGTCTAAAAAAATATATGTTTACTGTAAGCAAGCACCCTCTTCTGCAAGCACTCACCACTCACCTCCTGATATGTATTGCTTTCTGTAGGTGTGACCGGATTCTATGGTATGGACGAGGTCTAACCCAATTATGTTACGTGCGTGGCGAGTCTCGGTTCTCGGATCACAGGCCTGTGTATAGCATTTTCACAGCAGAGGTTCAGATTCCAAGCCAAGCTCAGTTTGGTGGCATCACTCGTTCTGCATCCCTCCTGGGGCTGGACGAGCTACCGCCATACCCGACTTATCCACGCAGTTACATGGACATAAATTTTTACTGATTGTGCGTCTCGATGGAGGATGGAGCCAAGCCAAGGTTTGTATTCTATTGTTCTGGCATTGGCAGTGGCAGCATCCTAGTATTGTTTAAGGCTTTGTTTAGTTTCCAAAAAGTTCTTCCAAATTTACTATGCAAAAAGAAGATTCTCCACACAGTCAAAGATGGAGCATTCTTCCCTGTGCAGCTGGGCTGAGTTGGCAGTCTCTAGTGCTGACGAGAGGCATAAATAAGTGTGCGAAAAAAAAATA
>JAKNSH010464518.1:0-10521 GCA_027790015.1 Cymbopogon flexuosus
GAGTGTCTCAAGGGTTGCTGGATATTCGGCACAACTTAGTTTTACAAAACCAATACATCAAGTTTCACATTACTTTTTTTGGTCAAAAAAAAAAGTTTCACATAACTTTGACCTAATGATTACCTTTTAAATATATCTAGAAAAGCCAAAATATCTTATAATTTATGGATTTAATACATAGAACTATTTTGGCACTTGTTAACACAAAGAATTTTCTTGCAAAAAAAAAAAACCCCAACTATTTAGGCACCGGGTGCTGTGGTACCAAGTGCCAAAATAGTAGTTTTGTGATACATGTGCGTGTATTTATATAAAAATAATTGTAGTTCGGTGAAATTTTGTCAACTACTATGATCATTGTCAGTCTGCCAGTCTATTTGAATAGGCATTTACAATAAATTAACTTACAGACCAATTGGCCCCAAACTTCCTAATGCTTGGTGTACGGTTAACGCCATCCCTAGTTCCCTACCTACCAGTTTATCGAGCAATATTTCGATAGTTCATGTCAAAAATCCTAGAAGAATATTGAATCTGATCTATTGTCAGGTATACCTGAACTAGTTCTCTGAGCTTCCTGATTACATGTTTCATACTTGCATCGCACCTGAATCTAGCAATTATGCATCAGGCAATCATCCCTGTCAGCGAGTGAAGAATACTGCAATATGTGGCTTTGTGTTGAGCATCCTCCTGAAAAAATTGACAGTACAACCTCACATAAGAAGATAATGTGAGAAGGATTTATTGAAGAACTGCAAAAATAGGAACTTTGGGGATCAAGATAATACCAGTTTGTGTACAGGACGGAGGTATGCTCCTTATGTTGACAATTTTGACAGACCTGTTCCTAAATCAATAGTGTATGGGCTTTGCTTTGGCCTGCCAGAGCCTGACTGCCAATACCAACATAGTGAAGAGCCATCCATCGCAGACAAATCAAATAGCCAAGACTGCTCTCGGATAGACCATTCTCTTCAAGCATGACACATTGTCCCCTTTCATGGTGGCGGCAAAAGCCTTCAGTTCTTATGAAATAATAATCATAATCTAGTACTTCACAAGGGCTGGTATTACAGTATAGCAGTCTGATAAGCAATGGAAAAGCCAGTTCAGAAGTAGGGTATCTGGCAAACTCACTAGGAGTTCAGCCTGTAGAAAAAGAGTACAGTTGTCAAAAAGGCAACACATGCAAATATTTTTTTTTCTCGAATATGCAAGATAGACATGTGTCATTTCATTAAGGAGATGAGATAAAAATATTTTAAAATGGTATAAACTGGAAAAAAAGTGAATTCAAGTTCGTCCGCATACACCTATGAATGGAACTTATGTACTAGATGCCAAGATGCATGATATTACAAGGAAAATTATAATCAGTAACACCAGATATCATTAGTGATTAAACTGGGCATGATAGCATGAATGATCGATTGGTGCTTTGGCACTACACAATGTCCCAGGCTCCCAGCAGCCTGCCCCACCGATATTTAGATGTATTAAGGCTTTGTAAAACAAAGAAATAGTGATTTGTTCAAAATGGAGAAAAAACAAATGGCCAGTACCACAACTCACTAGTCACTATAGGTCCGTCAGATGATCATCACTTGAATGCTAGAACAGTTGGATGTTTCCAGGTACATGGTTTATGGTTATTAGAAGGATGAGCACTAAGCCACTAAACCACTAGCCACTGGGCTGTGCACCAACACTAAAGATCACATTAATCTATAATACAATATTTACTCTAAAAATATTTTTTAATTGGTTTTTGGGCATAGCACCTACAATATCCCGAATTCAATCCCATCCATCATAACTAAAATACTGCTTTCCTTATAGTATTTCAAAACCAGGGCACATGAACCCTTACCTTAATTTCCTTTCCAGCAAATGATAGGGAATTCCAATGTGTTTCAGAAGTCATTGCTTCTGTCATGAGCCTAAATACCTTCTTGTTCATGTTTGTTTTCATGAATATCATCTTCCCAGATGGATATATCCGACTGATACCAAGATCTGCAGCCATCCGTCTTACATAGAGCTTTTTCAGTAGTAACTGCAAGAGAAAGCACAACAAAGTAAGCCACTAAACTGAAATCGTGAGCCCTGATCATAGTATAAAGAATCACCTCCATATCTCGGGGCTCCTTTCCGTATCGTCGACGGAGGTCTTCTGTAAACTGTATCAATGTCCATAGGTCTTTCTCTGCAGCTTTTGCTGCTTCATTGAGCAACTCAACAGGATTTTCCAGATAACTTATGTATTCAGAGGAGAGACGTGGAGAAATGTTTATATCCAGCTGCCCCCAAAAAATATTCATTCAAATACAACAACATATTCATCCAAATAATGCTTGTAAAAATTGCAAATTATCATTATGTTATGCTTGCATAAGAAAGCTATGCAACTCAAATTGAGAAGTATTTTCAGGCTCACCTGAACATCTTTGTACGGAACAGGAACAAGGCAAAACTGCTCAACCTGAAAGAGTTAATCCTGTCAGAATTATCATGGGAAAGCATGTCATGCAGTCATTGAGAACTTATAACTAGAAGTTAGGTAAGAAATTACTTGATTGCTTTTATAAAGGAAAGCAATCGTTCCCGATAGTTGTACTGTTGGAAACTGAAATAGCAAAATACAAACATTCTTAACTATCCTTTCAGTAACCTGAAGGACTAGCCAAACTGTTTTAACTATCCTTCAAGTAATCTAAAGGTTTTGAATAAAATAATGTGCACCCGTGATGAATAAAGCAAAGAATAGAATGGGTTGAAAAGGGGAGGACATGATAAGGAGACTTGTAAACAAGCAAGAAGTAGTTCAGAACAAGAATTATCTTGACTGAAAGCAAAGGTATGCAGCGAATAATAGTAGATTATATTATATTGCATGGAGCCTGATGGGCTGATTATATCATAGGACTAACATCCTATGTTAGTAGGCAATGCGGTACAGTTCAATCTACATATGTGGTAGACTAGAAGTCTACTAGGCGGGCTGGTCAGCTATAGAGCCCAACACAAACCCAAGTCCTATACAAAAGGCCAGCTGGGCTACTACCAGATAGCCCAAGGCAAGCCCAAAGACAATGCACATAATATGTCTATCGGCCATGTAAGATGTATCTCACAATACTGATAAGCAGCTAGCTCTACCGATGCGAATTTGCGAATGTGTAGCCATGTAAGATGCATTATTAGTGACTTTTGTCATATCTGACTTCAGTGTTACCAATGTGGTAAGAGAAACCTTTCAGAAGTTGGTAGCCAGGTAGATGTTTCTAACTTCTCTCCCCCCAAAAAAGCTCAATTACAAGTGCATTTATACCATCATATTGTATCAATAACATTATTTGTAAGAAAGAAATTTCTTATGCGGCAGATTTAATAGCTCAAGGCTCACCATAATATTAGGTAACCAGTGCCATGATCAATGACAAGGATTTATTCAGGTACCAAAAGAAAGCATTAGGTATGAGAACAAAATGAGAAGAAATCATTAGTAAATGTGCCCAAATAAATGAAGATACCTTCGACAAGCTATCAAAAAGCATATCAAAAAATAGATCAATGCCAACATTTGCAACATCTCCAGACTGTTGATCACCAAACAAGCTTCCAAATCCCCTGATACCCATATCCTTCTCTGCAACATGGAAACCTTGGCCAAGCTCTGAATGCTCCTCAATAGCTCCAAGTCTATCCTGTAGACAAAAATGTCAAATGAAAAAAAATAGAAGGCTATGAGCTGCTGTGTATACATGAACTCTTGTGGAGTTCATTCTTGCATGGTTTTGCAAACCATAAACCTCCTCCTTATAGAGTCTCCCAAACACATAGTTCTACCCCTGGTGTGTTACCTCTTTACTTCTTAGCCTAAAGTCTCTCCATAGAATGCACTCTGTATTCAATCTCTCCATTAGGAATATACAACAGATGCAATTCCCATCTGCTCTCAGCCTCTCACCAACTAAACATCATGTCTCTATCATAATGACATCACATCTTGCCTAAGCGGCTGCAGAAGGGGTGTTGTCTTTTTTTCTCAAATACGTAGGAGAGCTGCATATCATTGTATTAATAGAAGAAAGATGAGACATACAAAAACCCAACCACACACACCCACACAAACAACACCAACACACCTCCACTTACTGACTGGAACTAATCACCTATGAATGAGATGAAAGACATGACCAGAGACTCTCTAAACATCATCAAGAGCTATCTGCCGGGACAGTCCCTTAGCACCAGCCAGAGACCAGAGAAGGGCTTCGTCCCGAGCAAGGTTCAACGCTATAGACATTCTGGGGGTAGCTCCATTGAAGACACAATCATTTCGATGTTTCCAGATGGTCCAGGTTCCTAGGATAATGAGGGACTTTCGAGCATCTTCACTTACTGACAAGATCGCCTTGTCCCACCAATCATCAAAGGAGGAAACATGTGGCTGAGGGGCTTAGTGCAGCCAACCCGATGCTATGTAGGATGACATACCAGAACACATCTAAGGAGGGGTGTTGTCACAGTGGCAGTATTCAACCTACTGTGAGAGTAGGTCTTATCTATAAAAATGTAGTACCACCTGTACTGTGAATTGGCCTTAGTAAATACAAGTAACAAGCACAAACTATTTTGGAATAATCAAAAGGCAGAATCCATTTTCTATTGGTACTTCAACATATTGTACAACACCCCCAAATATGATTTCAGCATCAAATACAGTAAAACTCTATGAGACAAATAATGGATACCAATAAGAAAATATAAGGTCTACTGCAGAGCTCACCGTTGCAACTCTTGAGAGCAAAGACTTATCAGTGTAGAAAAGGTATGCGAAGCCTTCTCTACCCGATCTTCCTACTCTTCCTCGTAACTGAAGCAAATGCAAAACAATGAACTTGACATTTAGAAAGTACATGCATGCATCTTTTATTCTTATTATTAGAATATTGCCAATCAAGCATGACTTAGCAACTAATGAATTAATCATAACGATATGATCTAAGCTTCGATGCATTAAAGAATTCTACTAACAAGGCAAAGAAAAAACATACAAGGAAATAAAAGCTACCTGATACAGCTGGGCGAGTCCATATAGTTCAGCAAACTGGACAATCATTGTATTGGCATTTGCAATATCTATTCCACTTTCAATGATATGTGTGCAGACAAGAATTTTGACTTTTCCGCTAGCAAAATCTTCCATAGCAAGTTGTATGTTCTTTGACATTTTCTGTGAAAAATAAGTTTTAACAAAGAAGATTACTCAATGAGGTTAATGCTTCATTCATCTATGCAACTAGAACATAAACACATTCATATGCAATATTTAAACATTTAAGATAATGACTTGGGTCCACCAGTGACACAGGGTATCGTGCCCACAGTGGAATATGTTAATTGTTAAAGATAAAATAGTAGGGAATTCTCATTTCCATCTTGGTTTTTAATACAGCACAAGATACACAAACATAGATAATGTCAACTAAGAACTAAGGAGTTACGAAATGGCACAGTGAAACAGATGCCCAACTTCTTGAACTTAGTCAACCTACCTTTCCATGAGCAACAGCAATTGGTACATCAGGCAGAGAGTCCTTGAGAAACTGCAACACATCGTCTATTGCTGTTGAATGATGAATTAAATATGAGACATGCATATGTATTTTAAAATGTAATAATGCATTATTTAGACTTCTAGTGATTTAGCTAAACCGGCTGAGCCAAGCGTCAGGTTCACACTGTTCAGCCATTCAAATGAGATATTTATTAGACACGCTAACTAGTAAATACAATTTAACCAAGCCAGCTTTGTAGCCACGATTCAGCTAGGCTTAGTCTTGGTCAGGTCGCTTTGTCTTGTCATCAGCAATCTATGTAACCTTGTCAACGGAATATGTATTGGTGTGGGTTGGTGTGTATTCATGTTTATGTGTGTGTGTAAAGGTTCTCACCCCCTGTTCTTAATAAAAAGAAACACAGCTCTCCTGTGTTTCCAAGAAAAATAATAATTTCGCTCAAGCAGATCAAATGTTTACAGAACAAACTTAAATAAAAGTAAACTGACAATTACTAAGAAACATACTTCGTGCATCATGAGGATCTATCATGAACAAAATCATATGAAGCTAACAGAATTGTGACCTTTTATTCGAGGCACAACATAAAAAACTTGACCACCACGTTGTAGCTCAAACTTGATAGCTGATAGGGCCCTTTCTTTGCTAAATGCTGACACGTATGTCTTTACAGCAACTCTTTCAGGAGGTGGTGTCGACATCAAACTGAAAGTAGAAATACACTTCATAAGAAAAGTAGAAAATAAAGTATAAAAGTTGCATGCAACTAAAGTGTTTACATTATGGAGAACCATGCAAGCATAGAAACTACATATGATAACACTGATTTGTCAAGCATATAACTATCTGCACCACAGTAGCATTAATTGTTTATTAACCTTTTGCAAGCTATAATAGTCCATTCATCCATGGAATCTAATATGGCAAAAGAAAATCCATAGATGGTAGGGGTTTTTTTAACAATAAGATCGAAGTGCTAGCTATTCATATTTTGAACAAATGCGAATAAAGTACAGTAATATCATTAAGCCACATCCTTTATATTTTATATTGTCATTAACAGATGGACGTCACTCCAGTCAGAAGTACCAGCAGATTGGCACAGACTAAATAGAGCAGATAGCATGTAAAATCCAAGAAGCTGAATTTTTTTATTGATGTCTAGTGGTAATCATTAGCTGATGATGGTCTTAAAGTAGCGGTAACGATTACCATCATGTTGTGCAATAAATCATCTATATCCAAGAAGCTGAATTTTTGTTATCATTAGCTAATACAACAACAACAACAACTTAGCCTTTTGTCCCAAGCAAGTTGGGGTAGGCTAGGTGTGAAACCCAAAGAGACAAGAAACAAATAGACACATAGAAGGTAATCATTAGCTAATAATGGTCTTAAATTAAGCGGTAACAATTACCATCATGTTGTGCAATAAATCAACTATATTTAAATTCTAGATGGCAGAATATCTTCTTTCAACAAGAAGAACAAGGTACAAAAGAACATGCTATTGTAACCACACCTTACCTTGCATCACGGAAACCAGTCAAAGCCAGATACAGAGTACGTGGAATGGGTGTTGCAGAAAGTGTAAGAACATCAATAGAAGACTTGTATGAGGCAATCTTCTCCTTTTGTTGAACACCAAACTTCTGTAAAGATTTAAAATGGAGTATATGAAGGTATACATGTAAGAAGAAAATATATATGATACTTTTTATTTGACTCAGAACTTTCTTGTAAGATACCAATCATAGCATTAAGCTATGGCAACTTAACATTGTGGACTTTGAAAAGAATGGAACTAATTTAGCTTTCAAAAAATCTATTCTTCTATAAGCACTTGCCCTTCACCCAAATCATCATAATCAAAAGTAATACATAATACTGCCCCATTAGAACAGAAATCACACACAATGAGAATGACAACAAAAGAAGACAGAATTTTAAGGATCGAAAAAGAAGAGGTAGCAAGATTCATAGAGGTACTTGTTCTTCATCCACCACTAGGAGACCAAGATTGCTATAGACCATCCTTTCCGTGAGAAGAGCATGAGTGCCAACAATGATGTGCAAATCTCCATTCTTAATCTTTGTTATTAGCTCATCTTTCTCCTCTTTGTTCTGCAAAGAAGAGATCACCACATTATACAGTGCAACTTATAGAGTTGATACGTTAAGTAAATTAATTTGAATATGTAATCTACTATATACTCTTATTCCTGTATACCATTTCTCGCTCCCAGAAGAGGCCACGTCATCGACATTTCTCGGCCGTCCGATCGGCCGCACGAACGGCCCAGATCGACCGAACCACTTTCATTTTGCAAAAAACCCCTCGCACTTTGTTAAAATACGACCCGCTATCCATCCTCCTCACTCAGTATTTCTAGCAAAAAAGACCTCGAGTTTTACCGATATATGAACACGCGCCAGGCCGTTTCATGGGCCGTAATGGCACTGCGCCCGCGTACATGGGCCAGATTCGGCCCAAATCACCCTCTCCTTTTTCTTTTTGACATTTTATTGAAACATGCAATGTGCTCGATTTGTTTAATTCATACAAATTTAATCAAACATCCTAAAATCATCAAACTTTTTTTGTCGCTTCTCCACGATATACTCTATGTAAAAAAATATTAAACTTGAAAAGCAAAGAATTTTGGAATGGCTTAAAACAACCTTTTTTTCCCAAACAATATATTGCTTGATACTACGTACAAACGTTTACAAATCTGTCAGTTAATAGTTTCAACTCTTCTCCATCTCCATAAGATTAAAATGTCATATTCAGCCCTGCAATCTACATGTACTCATAGCAGATATGTACCATCAAATTTTCATAAATAAATAAGTACTTCTACCTACAACGTCAAAATCAAACAAAAACTAATAATAACAACAATAAATAAATACTTGCACCCAAGGATTTATTCTCTATACATCAATAATAATTACTTTGGCTACACCCGCGGCAACGCGCGGGGTAACCGCTAGTAACTCTTTGATAGTTGGGGGTCAGAAAGGCTGAAACACACTTGACATCAACACAACTCTATGTTACTATACATTCCAAAAGTTATAAAATCACAAAAGAAAAGAAGGATGAGAAAATATATCCTTATTTAAAATAAGTTTGTAAAATAGTCTGACAACTAATAACATTAAGTTGCAAGACAGCACTGCCACAGCTATGCAACACATTACATATCTTATCTTTGCAAATAATACAAGTCATATGTATAAGGATTTTTTTTATGCTAAATGTTAGGCTATTAAGAATCAGGAGATCAGGGTGTAACATTTTTTAGGGTCAAGAATTAAATACAAACATAGATTGTTCTGAAAGAAAGTGGACGATATGAAATATGTTGCTTTGTGGGCTAAACTAACTTCTGCCATGGCATACCTGAGCACCACTAAATATGGCGACCTTTATCTCTGGATAGTTGGCAAAACGCTCAGTCATTACATCATAATGTTGCTTAGCAAGTATTACAGTTGGAGCAAGAACCATAGCTTGAAATCCTGCAGACACAACAATGAATATAGCACGCATTGCAACTTCTGTTTTGCCAAAGCCCACATCTCCACAGATTAACCTATCCATTGGTGTTTCCCTTTCTGTCAGATCTTTCTCAACATCTATAAAGGCCTGTCATCGGAATGAGCACCATTTCAGCCAGCATTCAAGTTCACTTAGTTAGAATAACTAGTAATGTGGACCATATAATGTTTATGTACTGTGTGTACATGCAACAGAATTCTGAATTTGTTATCTTCCTGGCAGTTTTCCAAGTTAATTGGGCTGGGATAAAAGAATCCTGGGTAGAAGACTAGAAGTACAGTGATCGGAATGAGTTGGTTCTGTCTCTTCTAGATCCCATACAGATCCGCATCTGAAGAGCTCTACATATTAGAGTTCTAGGATATAGCAAGTGAGCCCCTCAACTCTGACAACAAGAACTAACAGAGCAAACAGAGCAGTAGTGCATGCCATAGATTATGCCATACGAAGTGGACAACCTAGTCATGAAACAAGTCTTTCACAGGTATGAGCAACTATGAAGGGAATTGAGTTCTAAGACCAGCCAGTAGATGTGTGTCATATGTAAGGAAACAATCTAACTGCGTATTCATGGGGCATGGAGAGACTTCATGTACAATTCCCATACATTTCATCCTTGATCTATGCATCCACTTGGCAGGAGATGGTTTTTGCTCAGAAAATACTATGTCATGTTGAACAGTATCTAAAGTAGTACATACACACATCGCAGCAGTTATCAGGGTGTAAGTTTGTCTATCATCCATGTCAATGAGAAGGAAAATGCAAAATTTCTATTTCTTTCTGTATATACATCTTCAAAAACATGAGGAATGTGAGTACTGAGTAGCATCTTTTAGAAGAAAAAACAATGGTAGTTGATCCAAGCTGACCTGGCATTGGTCCGGAGTAGGCTCATAAGGAAATTCAGCAGCAAAGTCATCCATGGATGCAGGCTTTGGGTATGGAGGTCTTCCCAGCCTCATCCTTTGCAAATACAATTCCATCAGGTTGACAACCATCTTCTGAACAGCAAGCTTCCCTTTCAGCCTCCGCTTCTCCCAGGTGGAAGGGTCGTTCAGTTTGCTCAAATTCCGTGGCCTCGTCTTCTCGTGGGGCCTGCAAAAGAGATCAGTCTGAATAAATGGTTAACGTGAAATTTTAATTTCCAGTTGAGATCCCGATAATGGCTCATATAATAAGTCATATCATAGCATGCAAAACTGAAGTGGATGTGTTCATTGCCACCAATCGAAATTGCAAATCCACATTGGTCCCAAAAAGTGACAGTTTCAAATTTTGGTTTCCTAGGACCAATTAGGATTTCGGATTTCCAATTGGAGCACAGTGACTGAAGGAGCGCAATTTCTTTTTTCCAATTCGTGT
>JAKNSH010464532.1:0-10198 GCA_027790015.1 Cymbopogon flexuosus
AGTCCACATAATGAGATTTGCATAGTGAACATGTAATATAATATGTTGTAGTACAAACTTTTTTATATAGCTTCAGATTTATATATTTTTATAATTAACTGGAATAAACTTTATACTAAAACATACAATATTATATGTTCAAATTGTAGATCTAATCATGTGGAGTCTAATAAAACTGAATTTTCTAATTTATGATTTTTTATAATTTACTATATTTTTTCAAAAATTCAGCAGAAATAAATAAAAAGGCAAAACTACTGTTACTGTAGCAAACCCACCGTTCAAAACCGCCTATAGGGTTATTTGAATGATTTTGGATAGTTTAGAGGGCAAAATAACCGGTTTTATAGTTTAAAGGATAAAGTAGTTTACCTTTAATAGTTGAGGGTGTCATGTAGACTATTTTCATTAAGAATTAGACTAGACGCGGCTGCTTTGCTGTTGGAGGGGGACGAGTGGGAAGAAGCGCGTCGACCAGATGGCTGCTGCTGCTGCTGCTACAGTTCGACGCATGTGAAGGAGCGCGACTCGAAACGCACACTGGTTGACAAGGTCAGTCGTCGTTGCACTGCGCCTCTGTTGTGCTGTGCTGCTGGGTGTGCCGCGGTGGAACGCTCGCACGTCGCATGGCCCCAGCAGTCCGGCACTTGCGTTTCTGCAGGTCCCTAGAGCTAGAGGGAGAGGGCGGAGACGGACAGGCCAGCGAAAGGCAACAAGTGGAAACATAGGAAGACGACTCGCAATGACATGCTGTGCAGCAGCGTGCGGTGCCGGTGCTGCATCAAAAAATGAAAAATCTGCACACGTATTGACTTGACTCGCACGCACAGCGGCACAGGGGCATCCAAGAATTCAGGCGATGATATCTCGTGTAGTCGTAGTCCCGTTCGAACAGCACGTACGTACACAACGCAACTGTCCAGTTTTCATACATCGCATACCGAATTACCGACGAGTCGTATTTCTTTAGTGGCAAAGCAATTCACAGAGATAATATAGGCACCCGTGCGAAAGCTGTGCACTGCATGCATGGAGGCATCAGACAGCAGCCACGGCCCACGGGTGACATGAAAGCGAAGTTGCGGCCATCGGTAGGCTTGCATGCTCAATTGTAGTAATCGACACATCTCAATCTCCCATCCTCCTCTGGTCCCTATACAGTCAAGAGGTTCTGTCGCTATACATATCATCGCGTCGTCCAAGCGAGTACGATATGAATGAGACTAGTAGAAAGGTGCATCACGCTGTGTTAGATAGCTTTCCGGACTTTTCTACTGCGTGCCCTCCAGTACTAGTCCAGGGCACGTACCCGGCCAGTCGAAGAAGATGCCATTGCATAACCCATTAGGTAGGGGACCTTCAGTCCGGCGTGTTGCTTTCTCGGTTCCTTCCTGATAAGCTCGGAACTCCGATCCATGACGTGTCAACAAATAACCTCGACTCCTACCTTCGACTAGACCATTGTGTTGGCTACACGTACGTGCATACATGAACAGAATTTATCTTCAATTCCGGGCTGTTCAGCTGGTCCCATAAGCCAGCTGATTTAATGGTATTCTGTACGATATATATAGCACCTCGAGGGTGCACGTCGCAATATATACGTGATTCATACTGCAGGATACAGAAATGCACAAGTTTCCTTTCTGAATCTCGCCGCTTTTCTGAGATGATGTTGTTAGAGTATTATCTTTCATGGTGATGGGAGAATACCTCCCTACCTTTTTCGAGGGCCTGGCGAATTAAAATGCTGTGATGGTTCATCAGGCCGGCCCAATGGTGATTGTCCAATTCATTATCTTGAGCATCGATTTGAGCCCAATGAATAGGCGCCGTCTTGGCCCAGTCCCAGTTGCATCGCATCGTTCTTGCGCTCTCCCTCTACCAGGCCGCTAATGGTGTTCGAAGAAAACATGAAGATTGGATTTACGGAATTTCCGAAGTGCAGTTACAATTTGGTGGCCAAGTGGTGATGGATCGAGAGCCGAAAAGGCCAAGGCAAAACCCTGATGATCCGCCTATCAAAGGCAACAAGGTAACTCTGATGATGCCTTTAATCTTTGTTATCGACTAGATTCATGCCCATGCGTTGCTACGGGAACTAAACTTTTGCAGTAAAAACACACAAATCGCATGACAGGATGATAATATATTGAAATTTAATACCAACACAGATCGTAATACGACACAAAGTTGGTTAGAATACAAATCAAGCCAATGAAACAAAATTCAAGCCAATTAAAAAAGTTCTGTTTCCAATAGCATCAACAGTTTACGAAGTTGGTTAGAATACAAATCAAGCCAATGGAATAAAAAGTAAA
This sequence comes from Cymbopogon flexuosus, assembly GCA_027790015.1. NCBI lineage: Eukaryota > Viridiplantae > Streptophyta > Magnoliopsida > Poales > Poaceae > Cymbopogon > Cymbopogon flexuosus. The sequence continues at coordinate 2,322 of JAKNSH010464532.1, forward strand.
AGGAGCTCCAAAAATGACAGTTAAACTCCAAATTGAACGAAAGCATTAGTAACAGTGGTAGCTGTATCAGAAAGAAATGAAGAACTAATGAAAGAGCTGGATATAAATAGTGTCAATTTGTATGAAGTTGGCCTGTGCATATCAGACCTCATCTTACTCCGCAGGATGATCCATCTGTGCCATGGAAACTAATATACCAAGCATCACCTGAGAAAGTAGACTATTTTGACACTTCAGACAAAAAGAAAAACTATAACTATCCTAGGGCCAACTCAGCAATAATTTATTCATATCTGAACCATCCACTGGCCCTTGCTCCAAATTAGTGTCTCCTTGAAAATGGAGCATAAAATAATTATTTTAATTTTGTATACATGTCAAGCTAGCACTATAATCTGTCACATAATTGACATATGGATGCAAGAGCTAAACCAAACCTTTGGTAAATCTATGACATGACAGAGACATGATCTGTTAATATAGAAGTAACAGAACAAAAGCAGGTAAAGGCCTTTTAGATGGCAGGTGGCGACATGTTGGCGGGCGGTGCCGCGGTGGTGATTTGATTGTGCGAGGAATGCAAGAACACAACAGGTGTGCACGATCTCCATCCTCTGCTTCCGCTCTTCCTATCCTCTGCTTCAGCTCCATCATCGTTGTGCCGTGTGATGAGGCACGACATCCCGTGAGGAGTTGGGGAGCCCGGTCTGCGGTGTCCATCGTGAGGAGCTGGCTGGGGAGGCCAGCACACGGCCAAGCAAGGATGAAAGAGGGCAGCACAGAGGAAGAGCTCTAGTTCTTGGATTTAGAGGAAGCGCCGCACCTGCATATTAGAGAGGCAAAATTCAGTACAACAAATTGGAAGTGACATGCGAGCATTGTTTAAAATAAATATACTTCTGAATGAATATTCACCATCACATTAATAAGAACTAAAATTGTTTTTTCTGTACAGACAAAATAGGTAATAAAATTGGAAATAGTTCTTTTGACCGAGAGGCCAAAATTTAGCTTTGGTTTAAAAACTACCATAAATGTTGACAAGAGTAGACTGATGCTTAGTTCAATTTCAACAATGTCAATTGGCAGTTTGAGTCATGATGCATGGAAATTCGCAAAGATCCAGCAAAATTATATTGACAAATTGTTTCCTGGTGTGCTCAGTCATTAGATAATGGAATATTGCAGAGCATATTTGAACAAATAAGTTTACAACTAAGATAACAAGATTATGGGTGTGCCGGATCATGAACAATAAGGCATGCTGGAAAAGAAATCTATATCGCCAAAAAAAATTGATACAAACCTGAATACATGCATGTCAAAGCTAAATTTCCACTGACTGAACATTTCAGTTGCAGGGACAAACCTGAATACATGCATGTCAAAGCTAAATTTCCAGCAACTGAACAGTGCGCATACAAGTAATTTCTTCAGGAAGCCCCATTCATTATTTGCAAACATCCCGAGGAATTCATACATGATGGAAATAGAAAAATCTGAGTCCACGTCAATCAAGAGAATGTCAGAATCTGCGATGCCCAAGCTGTAGGTTTTTCAATGAAACAAGCTGAACCTGCAGGCAGCTAGCAAGCCACCATACCATACAGCACCCAAGCAGCAGGCAAGTAGTACATTAGCATGCAAGCCATCAGTACCTGGTAGCCATCAGCAACAGTAGCACGCAAGCAACAAGCGGCCGGTAGCAGGCAAGTAGCATTCAGCATCACTATGAACCGGATCATTCAGCAAAATTTCCATGCACCACAGTCCATATTACCATGCAAGCAATACGCAGCTGCAAGCAATACCCAGATGATGAGATACAAAACTACAAATACAGGGATACATAGAACATATTGATTCCAAACCAAATAATACTTCATCTCATATGATAGTGCAAAGTAAATAAACATATATGACAATGGAAAGGTTCACTGAATCACAAAGTACATATGTCACAAAGTACATATGTAGGTGTAGCAGCCGGCCGTAGCACATCGACAGGCTACAGCTAGGCACCATCTCGTCAACAAACACACAACGACAGCACGCCGCAAGCATCGTAGGCACAGAGGGCATCGCATAGCGGGAGCAGGCGGCCATCGGGCAGCCACGGCCGGCCACACCGTGGCACGGCCTGGTGGGAAACCTTGCGGCGACTTCCATAGAAAACTTATCGGCGGGAGGCATGGTAAACCTAGGAGCGACGGTGGCTGGCAATCAATACTTCAATATATGTAGTAGGAAGATGACGGGAAGCCATATCGATGGAGAAGAACCGCGGCAAAACTCGTCACGATGGATGAAGCCGCGCACGGACAACACCGTATCAGCTGGACGCCACCGAAGGAGGCGCTGGGATTCCGGTGCCGCCGTCCCGGCCTGCACATCTCGCGAGGGAGGTCGTGGAGAGATATCTCGAGATGGATTATCACGATTGCAGAAGAGGACCCGGATGCCGGCTTCCAAATTAGTCGCTGGGGTGAGGCGTGGCACACCTTCCAAATTTGTTTGGGGTGAGGCGTGATGGCACCTCATGCAGAATACCGGAGGTGAAGGGCCAAGCCTGTGCGTCTTGTTTCCGTGATTAGCGTTGATTTTTTTTTAAAAAAAATTGCATGCGATTGATGTTGCCTTTTTTGGGCCGAAAAATCACCGTGCGTGCATGGCGGACGAGGGATCGCACGCGCGGCAGACGAACGAAAAAATGGGGAGCGCAAGGGTGTGTGGATCGTATGAGGCACAGTCATGGTCCCATGTTAGAATGTCGCACCAAAAACCTGTCTACACTTTGTTCTTTTTATTTGTGGGAGATAATCCTTTAGGGCTTGTTTGGATGTCCATGTATTTGCCTCAAACCACATGTGTTGGAGTGGAAACTAGTTTAAATACACTCCAACACTTTATGGTTTGAGCATAATACATGTGTATCAAACAAGGCCTTAGTTATAAATGTTGGTATTTTTTAGGGTCTTTGGAATTTAAAGTTAATAAAATAAATGTCACATTAGGCAAACAAATAGACTTTACAGATCAAATTGTACATGCTATTTTGCAAGGCAAAATTTTTCTTTTCTTTGCGATACTAAATGATGAAGCTGAAGATGATGACGAACTTGATCTCCTCGCGTTGAACCATATTCACGGTGGTATAGTAGAGGGATTGTCCAATATAATGGAGATGACATGGGTTTATACATAATCTCAAAGCCAGACGGGAAAAAACAAGATCTAAGGAAAAAAAAACAACTAATATTATATATGGTATATAGATTAACACTCTATATAAACGATTGTGCCGCCCTTCAGCGTCCAACTGGACTATATACATTTCTGACTTTCACATTTAATTAGAAGCGCACCTGCTGGAACTGGTGTCGAGGAATGTGAAAGTATCTTGCCGCGCAATGGTGTGGACAATTCAGCTCTCCTTAAGAACATCAAATGAGTTGTGAAAAAAAAAAATTAAGAACATCAAATGAGAACGACGTATCGCCACTAAATGCATGCCGTTTATCACATGAAACACATTGACATTGACTTTGACTTTGACTTTGACCAATCGTTAATCCGAACGTGGCAGTGGCAACTTTTAACATAATGCTATCTACCTCGTATTATTATTTGTACCCACCAATACCAAAGGAGTTTATAGGTCACTCTATATATATCCCCTCGGTCGCGGGTCGGTCGGTCGGTCGTCTTAGTACGTGTGACGAGTCTTCGGAGTTTTGGGGTGGAGGTACAAGAACTAATCAGGGACAGTACTGTACGTACGTACTTAACCGGGACGACTTGGACGAAACGTTGGCACCTGCCAATGGGAAAGGTTGGGAATTCTCCCAAGGCAATGTCGTTCCATCACGTTTGGTCTGCATTTCTACTCCCATCACAATCACTTGCCCTTGTTGACACGACTATATGTTGTCAACAACTAAACATTTCACTCGCTCGGGCGTCACCATGATAGCCATCGTGCAGCCAATTGCATCGCTCGGGCGTCACTTGCCCTTGTTGACACAACTATGGTGATGAGTCTGAGACCATGGAAACAATCGCTGCATTATGCTCACAAGGACATGTGGCACCTACGAATATTAATGAGCAGAGCAGGTCAATAGTCGAGTCAAGCCAAGGAGGCAGAAATTGCTCTCTCATTATGCTCATATCAGTAGCCTCCCCGTTGCCCATTGTGCTCAGTGGTATCTCGATTTCATCAGAGGGAGAAAGCCACGCACTTTCGAACACGACGATGATCGCGCCGCCGAGCTCTGCTGTTCCATGTTTCTCCGTGCTGTTTCTCCTCGTGGTTTCATCATCATCTTGCTCGGCCGACGACGTCGACTTCATCTACCAAGGCTTCCAGCGCGCGAACCTGACCCTGGACGGCTCCGCGTCAGTGCTGCACGGGGGCGCGCTCCAGCTCACCAACGACAGCAACCGCCTCGTCGGCCACGCGTTCCACGCCTCTCCCGTGCGCTTCCTCGACGGGCCACCGTCGTCGTTCAGCACGGCCTTCGTCCTCGACATCGTCACCATCGGGAGCGGCGGCGGCCACGGCCTGGCCTTCGTGGTGGCCCCGTCCACCGTGCTCCCCGGAGCGTCCCCCGAGGTCTACCTCGGCGTACTCGGCCCGGCCACCAACGGCAACCCCGGTAACCATGTCTTCGCCGTGGAGTTCGACACCGTGCTGGACATGGAGATGAAGGACATCAACGGCAACCACGTCGGCGTCGACGTCAACAGCCTCGTGTCCAACGTGTCGGAGCCTGTCGCGTACTATCCCGACGATGCCGGCGGAAACACCAAGGCAGCGGTGCCGGTGACGCTGGAGAGCGCGCAGCCAATCCAGGCGTGGATAGACTACGATGGCGACAGCGGCGTCCTCAACGTGACCGTCGCTCCGGTGTCCGTGTCAGACCGGCCTCGCCGGCCGCTGATCTCGACGAAACTGGACCTGCGATCCATCTTCAGGGAGGAGATGTACGTCGGCTTCTCCTCGGCGACGGGGAAGCTGGCGAGCTCGCACTACATCTTGGCGTGGAGCTTCCGGACCAACGGGCTCGCGCAACCCATCAATCTCCGGCGGCTGCCCAAAGTTCCGAAGACGAGCACAGCGCTCTCCAAGCTCGTCATCATCAAGTTCGCCGCCGTCGCCTGTGCGGGGACACTCGCACTGATCGCCGCGGCCATGGTCGTCGTGCTGTGGCTTCGGAGGAGGGCGAAGCTCGCTGACACACTGGAGGACTGGGAGCTGGAGCATCCTCACAGGTTCCCGTACAAGGACCTCTACAGGGCCACCAAGGGGTTCAAGGAAACCGAGCTTCTTGGCGCGGGCGGTTTTGGCCAGGTGTACAAAGGAGTGCTCCGGCAGCGCTCCGGCGGCGGCGAGGTGGCCATCAAGCGGATCTCCGCCGGCACGAGGCAAGGGATGAAGGAGTTCGTCGCCGAGATCGCGAGCCTCGGGCGCATGCGCCACCGCAACCTGGTGGAGCTGCGCGGGTGGTGCAAGCACGGCCAGGACCTGTTCCTCGTCTACGAGTTCATGCCCAACGGCAGCCTCGACGCGCACCTGTTCGGCGCCGCGGATCGCAAGGCGCCGCCGCTGTCGTGGGCGCAGCGGTTCGCCGTCCTCGGGGGCGTCGCCCGCGGCCTGCTGTACCTGCACGAGGAGTGGGAGCACGTGGTGGTGCACCGCGACGTCAAGGCCAACAACGTGCTGCTCGGCGCCGACATGGGCGCGCGGCTCGGCGACTTCGGCCTCGCGCGCCTCTACGAGCACGGCGCGAACCCGGCGACGACGCGCGTGGCGGGCACCCTCGGGTACATGGCCCCCGAGCTCACGGTCACCAGCCGTGCCACGACGGCCACCGACGTCTTCTCCTTCGGCGCCCTGCTGCTCGAGGTCGCGTGCGGACGCCGGCCGGTGGAGCCGCCGAGTGATGAGGCGACGGACGACTCGGACGTGATCCTGGTGAGGTGGGTCCGTGACTGCGGGCTCGACGGCGACCTGCTGCGAGCCGTGGACCCGAGGCTGGAGGGCTGCTACGACGAGGGGGAGGCGAAGCTGGTGCTGTGGCTTGGCCTGATGTGCAGCCAGGCTCGGCCGGAGGCGAGGCCCAGCATGCGGCAGGTCTGCCGGTATCTGAGCGGCGAGGAGGCATTGCGGGAGGACGCGGCGGTGCTCGTTTTCACCGGCGTCGACTCCGTCCAGTTGATCGGGTCGTCGCTCTCCGTAACGTGGTCCTCCTCCGGCGGTACAATGTCGGCCAGCTCTCTGCATGGTGGTCGGTGAACTACTACTATCGTATAGAAAGCTGTTAAGGTGCAGTGGTATACAGTTGCACACACATCGTGGTGTTTCTTTGTGTACAGTATAAGATAAGATGTACAAATAGGCAGGTGCGGTTGTTGTTTATGTACACAAGTTTGGCTCTAAGTCTCTAACACTGTCCTCTAGGCTAGGCCTTAGTGAAGGTGTTCGGTGTTCCAGGATCAGAACTGCCTACAGTATGACTGCTAGTGATTTGCGCGCGCTCATGCGCGCGGATCGACGCCACAACTATATTTGTGAAAATACACTATTGGTTATAGATAACGACATAGTAAAGAAAAAACACACATACATCTCTTTTGATTTGCGTAAGCAACGCACAAAAGCACAAATATATTAATATGCACATTGTTTATACAGTGTATTAGTGTTTCTTTTGCAAAATGGCCTGGACTACTGATCTGGCCGTCCGGCCGGCCGATTGGACAGCCGACATGGCCACTCTGTGGCCGCGCCGTGGCCTGCTGCTCTAATATTACTATCAACGGTTGTAGAAGTATGTCGACAGTTTCCGCTAGATGGGAACAGATACTGAATGCGCAGTACTCACATGTTTATGTGACAATGAACTCATACTGAATGAAGCTGGCTGGCATCGTATAACTTCGATTTGTGTTGGGCACTTACCATGCAACATATGTCATCAGAGATTATGCCACTGTAAATTTGTGTTTGCTTTATGCTCCCTCCGTGAAATAGAATAATTTGCCACGGTGAAATCTCCATTTGGATTAATTCAGAATCCAAATGAGCCACCACTTCAGCATGAAAAATATTAAGGTGTTACAGAAGTGGATTCGTCTGAGCCACCACCTCAGCATGAAGCAAAAACTGAAACGCGAGATGGTGCAGTCAAGGCAAAAGAAAAGAGATTACAGCATCTGAAGTTCTGAACCGTGACTTCAGCTAGACGGAAAAACTGAAGTGTGCCATATGTGCTGACCTACAGTCATGGCAAAAGAAAAGGAATAGATATAACAGTAACCCCAAAAAAAAAAACTCCAGGTTAATGTAAAGAGTGCTGGTATTTTAATGCATACCAAGTAAATGACAAATCTAATGTGCAGTTCAATGCTACAGGCTAAACGGATAGGCTACAGCAAACAACATCAAATCACTACACAATAAACTTCTAAAACAAGCTCCTGCAAAGCAGGCAAATGTTCATCGGGACATTTAAGATTTTGGTATTTGACAATGTCTAAGAATAACATGTACAACTAGCAGTCAGAAGTATTTGTTACAAGAAAAGGTAGTTAAGAGCACGGTGAACTGCTAATACTATGGATTAAGACCCTGATTCTCTTGTGACTGCTTAATAAAACAACAGCACAGATAATAATACTGCACTAAATCCCATCTGTTAGTTCAAATCTTGACAATATAGATGGCATTAGTTCAGTTAAAAATACACCAAGTTGCAAAACAGCAAAATCTGCGTGGGTGTCATTCCAAACGATTATTCTGTCAAAACACTTAGAACATGATTTGTTATTCATATTACATGATACAGATAAAGTACAAGTAGTAGCTCTATCCA
>JAKNSH010464591.1:0-16067 GCA_027790015.1 Cymbopogon flexuosus
CTCATGTTGGGTCGGTCCGGCCTACATGTCATACATGTGCCCACATTATTAGTTCGATATCTCCATGTCTATGACCTGTAAAACATAGTCATCAACTAATACATGTGATGATCTAATATTCATGTGTGTCCTCACACGAACTCCGATCAGGGACAACTTTAGAATAATCATACAAGTAAAAGAGTTTCAAAACAATTCACATAATTGCCAATCGATACACGTTGTCTTTAATGGATATTCATTGAACACATTACATATCATGGGACACAAGCGGAATATCATCATCTATATGATTACCTCTAGGGCATATTCCCAACACAAATTACCCCTCAATCCATGTGGAGGAGGCAAAGGGGTGTCGACCGATGTGGCATGCTGTCAACCGACCCCACACGTCAGCCCTTGTGGTCCCTTGCATGCTAGATGGCCTCCTGATTTGTCCCTCTTGCATATTTTTGATGTTTTTCCTGCATTCAAATGAAACTCATGCACAGGTGGAATTCCATTAGTAATAAACCAAATTCCTATCTTCTATGCTGATTTTCCTTTGAAATGTTTGCATTGTTAATGGTTGAAATAGGCATTTAATGACCCTTAACAATCAACACCTCAAGCAATACATTAGAACCCATGTTGAAGACCTAAAAGACGTGCTAAAAGTCTAAGTGGCCATGAAGTAGAATCCCACATGCAAAGACACAAATAAAATTGAAGCCACTAAAGCCGAGACAAAGAGATTGATGTATTGGAATTGTCTTATGATTTTTTATCTTCTAAAATTGACATGCCTTAAATTCAAAGTTTTAGAGACCATCAAAATGTTGTTCGAAGCCAAAAGTTATGCCCAAAATACGAAAGCTTGACGTGCTAAAAACAATGTAGCATATAGTCCGATGCTCACTGACCTAAACTGAACTGTCGCACCGTATGGTTCATTGCTTACCCTTTGGTCCAACATTTCGAGATATGGTTATAACAATCAATAATATCTAGTTCTAAAACATCCATTTTGAGAGATTAGGGCTAGGTAAATATGACCAAAAGAGTTATAACAACCAAAAGAGGCTGCGTAGATCTCAAGGAAGACTTGTGTGTGAGTTGACACTCATCTCTAGTTGCTTTAGCCACCAAAGTTTGTGATATACTCAATGATGGTTCTTTGCAAAGTGCTTTGTCAAGTTAGGGAGAGAGCCTAGTGGGGTGGTTGAGATTTAGTACTAGCATGAGTAAGGACCTCATTAGTGCAATGAGAGTAGCAAGTGTTCATCCACTCATGTCATCACACTACAAGAGATTATAAGTTGTCATAAAAAATGAATTTATCCTACTTGGGCTGTCTTGGCCACCCTTTGCTACTCCTATATAGGCTCATCCTGTGGCTCCTCCATGGGCTCCATCTTGAAGTTGTCATTCTCATCCCTTAGCTAATGAAGGATGTGCATAGTTATAGTCAATGTTTTTCTCAACGCTAAATAGTCAGTCACCCTTTGTTTAGCGTTTAAATGGATTAAAACGGTCTAAATAGTTTTACACAATACGACCAAAATATGCATATTTCTGATGTAAAATCAATAATTCTAACATTTATACATATTTATCCAAGTAAAATCAATTATTTTAATGTATATATATTTATGCATGTGAGAAGAATCACAATATACATACTTATGCATGTAGCAAATCAAGTGTCTATATTGTACACAAATTTATACAAATAAAGTTAACAAATGTACCTCTTGTTCACCTAAATAGCTATTCAAACAATTGTTTAATGTCATTTATGTCTGTTCCATTTAGTCCTTTTCCCCCATTTTCTGATCATTAAACGGTCAACCATTTAATTTGCATTTACCCCCTAAACAAAACAGTTTACTACCATTTACCTTTCAGCGTCCATTTAATCGGCCATTTAGGCAAACACTGGTTATAGTCTTGTAACAAATGATCACCATCCGTGGTAGGATGTATCCACCAGTGCTATTGCGGGCAAAACTCTTGGTACGGCCCTCTATAAGCTTGAAAAGTTGAGGATCGGAATATGAATAAATTTTTGCAATAGATAATATATAGAATATAAGCACTGATTTTATAGTGAATTAAAAGAAACAAAATATAGGAGGCATGGACCTTAGAACTTCCATCTCTAACTAGGTTGATCATCGTACAGTCAATGAAGCTTTGATAATACTAATCTATCACGCCCAGTGTTGCAAAACAAAACCGAGTACTCATATACATGCCAGGATGTCCAAACACACATATAATACCAAATTGCACAATATCAAAGTAAAGTAATTGCTTCGATAGTCCATAACATTATTGTTGCAACATTATTATGGAAGTGGTAGACTAGCCCATACTGCCACAAGGACTTTGACTGGTGACAATCAACATAGAAGTCCTAGACATTTTGCCTCATAGCATCGGGTAACCATCAATCTTCATTGTATATACAACAAGCATAAGCGCACCGATTTGTTATGCTTCTTAAGAATGGTGAGCTTTGACTTGTGCATGTCAATGAAAATCATGGTTGGGTACCAGCTATTGGCTATGAGGAGTTTCCTGAAGATGTCTAGGATTTCTAAGTTGAAGTTCAGCAGTCGAAGTCCTGTGGCAGCTTGAGCTAGTTTACCGCTTTCATAATAATATTGCTAAAGAGCAAGGCTATGTGTCAATAATATAATGGATTATCGATGCAATAAAGTACTTTGCTTTGTTATTATGCAATTTGGTGTTATGTGTGTTTCGACATCCAGAGTGCACATATATGAATACTTGGTTATGTTATGCAAAATGGGTGCAACAAATTGGTATTAGAGATTAACTGACTATAGGACCATCAACCTAGTTAAATTAAAAATGCATGTTATTTAGGTTCATGTCTCATTTATTTTGTAGATTTCATTTTATTATAAAAGTAAATATTGCTTATATTCTATCTATTATCTATTGATAAAATTTATACTTGTATTGATCCTCAACTATCCAATGTTATAGATGGCCCGCACCAAGAACATTAGCCACAATAGCATCATGTCTACATGCTACCATGGGTGGTGGTCACTTGTGGTAAGGTTGTACCTAAGCACATCCGTTGACGTTTTATCGCCGATAGCCCACCACCGGGGTACCCGGGACAGTGTTTTATGTTCGGAGGGGCTTGACAGATTGCGGAACTTGGCGGTTACAGCAATAAGCTTGACGAGACAGGGGTACCCGCAGCATCCTTTTATAGTCCAAAGGGGTGCTGTAGGTTCTTTTGAGTCCTAACCGGATTCTAAAAAGGAGTCCTAAAACTGGGAGTTTCGTACTCTTCCTGTTACAATCCTTCTAGAACTCGCACTGCTAGGCGTTGCCTTAATCCATGCTTTGTTGGTGTTGCTGGATTGTGGGACAGTTGAGGCCCACTAGCCAGTAATCTTGCTCTGTTGGGTATCCATGGTATCCCACGTCGACAAGCCCCCGAGCTTCTCAAGCCTTTGAATCTTAGAAGCCTGGTTCCTCTGAGGTGAAGTCTTGGGATGCTCCTTCTGTTCTTCTGTCTTGAGGTCCTGTCTCGTAGTTCTTTTCCTTGGTGAGTGTATTTTTTCTTCTGGAAAAAATTGCACTTACTGAGTGTAGCCCCCGAGCCTCTTGCTTCATGGAATAGGGAGCTTGGAGGGTCTTGCATCTTGGTTTTGGAAGTTTCGTTGAGCGTGATTTTCCTAAAAAATCACACTCAGTGAGTGTAGCCCCCGAGCCTCGTGTCGTTTGGGACAAGGAATTTCGAGGGTCAGTTTGCGTAGGTTTTTCTGAAAAAGTGTCTTCGGGTGGGAGGTATCTTGCAGCCCCGAGCCTTTTCCGGGTTCTTTTGGAGTCAAGGAACTCGAGGAAGGGTTGTTTCCTCTATTCTGGTTGGCGGTTGAGAGTTTAAATGCTTTCTGTACTTGGTATATTCTTATGGATATGCTCTTCTCTGGTGCGCCTTAACTTCCTTTCGTGGGTGTGCAGGCACACTTGCTTGGTCTGGTAGTGTGTCTGCCGTTCTTTTGGTCCTTTTGGTGCACTGTTCGCGCGTACTCTTGAGTAGTCATTTCTTGTCCTTTAGCTTTTACTGTGCTTGTCCTTTGTAGATTCTTTCTTTCTTTGTGAACTTGTTCTTGGTGGACCGGTCTTTTGTCTATAAATTGACGTTGTTTCCCTTGTTCTGAAGTGCATTGGCTCACAACTTTCCTTTTCTTCATAACTCAGTTTCTTTGGTCTTGGCAAGTTTTGACGAGCCCCCGAGCTTCGTGCTCAGCACTGTGGCTTGCTTCGAAGATGTATGAGCTTGGCAAGCCCCCGAGCTTGTTCTCACTTCTTCTTTTCACTGCTGAACATCTTGTGTTCGTCCCGTCGGCTGTATATGTAATCATCTTGATATATGGCGAGCTATGTAACGAGCCCCCGGGCTTAGTCTTTCTTTCTTGTAGATCTTCCTTGTGAATGGTATAGGTCTTGAGATAGGGGTTAGTAGCAAGCTAACCTCCAAGTAGAATCTTCTTGGAAAGGGAATTGAGGCAAATGGAGTAGGTCTTGAGATGCGGGTTGTTCTCTCTCCCGTACCTGAACTTCAAGATCATTGTCTCAATTATTCTCCTTTTTCTTGCTGGGTTGATTAGCATGTGGATGGCTGACTACATCAACAAGTCATTGTGTAGTAACCACTGGCTTGTCCGCTGTTGAGTCACTTCTGTGTTTCGGCGTAGATCCGCACGTGTTTGGAGAGTTGTCTGAGTTCTTGTAGGTTGGTGGTCAGGTGTCTCCCTGCTTGACCCATTGGCCTTGATCTTGGTGTCATCAATCTTGGATGCATATTCCACCTAGTGAATGTGTTGGCCTAGTTGCTTCTTGCTTGGTTGCATAGAATCTTGGTGCAAGTTTTAGTGACCTTATGCCTCGCCAGGTTCCTTGTAGCCATTTTTGGACGATTTCTTTTGCTTTCTTATTTATCATATATTGTACCCAGTTGTTATCCTGTTGTAATCCTTGATATATGAAAAAAGTGCCATGAAGGCTTCTTTGTCGTCCCTTGTTCATTGGTATCCTCTTTGCTTGATAATTCTGGGGTGTATGCTTCCTGTATATGCCTGTCGATGTTGGTGAGTTCTTTTATGGTTAGACTTTGTCTGTTCTGAGTTGTTCCGAGTTGTTTGTGTTGTGTCTGTACTCTGATGGTGTGCCCGGTTTCTTTGGTCTCTGCTATTGTGGTAGAGTTCTTTGTACTCTAAAACCTTCCAAAAAATCCTCCTGTTCTTCTGGATGATTTAGCCGTTGCCAAAGTTACCGTCTGGGAAATTTTTCTCTTGTTGTGGTAATTTCTCCGGTTTTTGCTCTTGGCTTCCGTCCGTTGGGGCCGTGGGCCTATCCGTCCTTATAAATATGTTCTTGAATTCATCCATCGATACCTTCTCTTACTGCTTCTAAGAAAAAAATCCCTTTGAGCACTGTTCATTGTCTCTTCTCCGCCGGTTCAAAACCCTAGAATCTTCGTTTGCCTCGCTGCCGTACTTGAGCGAGATGGATGGTGGTTGTGGGAAGGCCAAGTCCAAGGCCGTCGAGGTAGATGAAGAATACTCCTTATCTCGCATTGATAATGCAGAATTTCTGAAGATGCGTCTGCTGCAGAGATCGTGGCCTGCACCGACGACGACGGAGGCGGATCTGTAGCTTCTTGTTGAGCGGGGCCTGCTTCAGGAGCAGGCTCGATCCGGCTATGTCTTGCCGGGTGAACACATTGTTCCTACTCCTTCCCCTGATCAGACCATACTTTTTGTTGCTTTTGTCATTGCCGGTCTGTGTTAGTATTCAAACATTTGCAGGAGGGTATTTTGGCCTGGCAAAATGGAAAATCAAAATACGTGCGTGGCTGCATAATGCTTCCAATGGTACGCCCTAATGTATTGTTTTTACTCATATGTTCCTGTTTAGAGTAACCACTGCGAATCAAGTTAACTAGTAACTGACTAACTGTTTATAGACAATGTGGTACACCCTAATGTATTGCTTTTACTCGTATGTTCTTGTTTAGAGTAACCACTATGAATCAAGTTGTTTATAGACAATGTATGTTCCTATTTATAATGCTATTTATAGATAACGTATCTATTTGCCATGATGTCCTCTATTCTGAAATGTGTTCATTTCCTACTATATTTATGTCTGAAATATGTTGCATTGCATACTATGTTTCTATCTATAAAGCTGTTTATATGTCCTTTTATATTTTGCTTGTATGTTGCTGTTTGTGTCGGGTGTAAAACCATGGTCTAACCGAATCATGCTCCACAGATTGTTTGGTTAGATAGTGTCAAGAGGCCTGATGGCTCGGTAGGTAGCAAGCTACTCATCCCAAGATTGTGCAAATATACCTTTGGTTTGATCAAGACTCTGATAAATGATTCTAAAGATGATTTTTTTTTAAAACCTTTGAAGTAACATAACATAGCATAGCATAGCATAGCATTCCCTTTTCAGTTAACAGATTGGGAAAACACATGCTACTGCAACGAGGATGATGTGAAAGAGGATAAGATGCTAGAATACGGCGAACCAGAGCTGATGGAGACCAGCAACAAGGATAAACCTGAGTTGATGGAGACCAGCAACAAGGATATGATGGAACACAATGAGGGTGAAAAGAGGTACAAAAACTATTGCCTATACACCCCAATGGTGTTTTCTAACAGTGCGTCTTTTTACCACAGCAAGGATGGAGAAAAGGAGGGAGCAGGAGCTGCAGGCTAAGAAAAAGGACTTGCAGGCCATGTGAAGGAGCACAAGGAAGGCGGCAGTAGCCAAGATGATGTGGTAGAGACCAGGATGACATGGTGGAGACCCAGGGTGATATGGAACAAAGGTAGATTAAGGGACTAATTAGTTTTATCTTTCTCACCAGCAAAGCATGGAATAACTACTACTTTTAGGAATCAAGTTTGCACTATTCTAAGTTTCTAACTAGTTAGTAACAAACAGTAGACAAAGTATGTTCCTGTTTATAATGCTGCTTATAGACACGTATCTATTGACCATAATGCTATTGATTGTCACAGTATGTTATGTTGCTGTGCTTTATTAATGTACCTTTTTACACTGCTGTCACTATATTTTAGTAAAAAGCAGGGAGCAGGAGTTACAGGCCAAGGGCATGTGGAGGAGGTTGATGGCAGGAAGAGTCAAGGGGGACTTGGTAGGGGGATGCCATCAAGGGAGGCATGGTCGTTGAGGAACATGCGAATGAGCCCAAGGAAGGTTGTAAGGATGGAGAAAAGGAGGGAACAAGAGCTGCAGGCCAAGAACAAGGACTTGTAGGTGATGCGAAGGAGCCCAAAGAAGGCGGCGAGGCTGACAACAATGATGCACAAAGTAGACCCCCTGAGACTAAGGAGGGTGATAACAGTCAAGGCCATGAAAGGGATGTCACCCATGATGGCAGCAGTGGAGAGCAGGGCAGGAAGGTCAGTCAGGAGCATAAGAAGGCTGGCAATAGGACTGAGGATGTGCATCATGAGGATGGCAGGATGGAGGACGATGTTGCCAAGGCCAATAAAGGTCAGGAGCATGAGGCGACTAGCGGGGTGCATGATAACATCAAAACTGGCGGGGCTGATGAGAATGAGGCCAAGGCTAACAGCAATGACAGCAAGACTAGCGGGGCTGGTGAGAATGAGGCCGAGGCTGACAACAATGATGCACAAAGCAGAACTGAGACTGAGAAGGAGGGTGACACCAGTCAACGCCATGAAGGTGATGTCACTCATGATGGAAGCAGTGGAGAGCAGGACAGGAAGGTCAGTCAGGAGCATGAGAAGACCGGCAATAGGACTGAGGATGTGCATCAGGAGGATGGCAGGATGGAGGATGATGCTGCCATGACCAGTGGTCAAGAGATCTTACATGATGTTTTCTGGATAGTTGCAGATTTTCTTGACTGACATCATGTTTCAATTTGAAGAGTGCGCAGGTAATATTCAAATCTGGTGGCACATCAGTTACGCTGATGGGAGCTCAAATGAAGCAGTCCTTAGAGGTCAGAGGTAAAGATGCCTTTAACTTTCTCAGGGTATTTGTAAAATGCTTCAAGCAAGAGGTTGATAAATGCAATATCCTTTTCCCACCAGTGATTGGAGTAAGTATTCTATAGAAAAAATTGTATCCCTTGAGAAAATATTGTACCTTCTCCCACCATTGATGAATCCAATATCCTTCTCCCACCAGGACTACAATAAAGACGCAATTGTATCTGCGCTCCCCAATGATTGCAGTGGCGTTACTAACGTAAGTTCTGTAGCATTTTATTACATGTTTGTTTTAGGCTTTAGGGGCAGTGATATTGTTTGTGTTTGTAGGTATTTGGGACTATCCTCTGTAACAAATGGGTTGGGCTTTGCATGCAAGTTGTAACTAGAGGACAATCCAGTATCTGTGCTATTTTCGACAATTCTTCAGATGCTGTGAGTAAAATTGAAGCTTTAGCCGAGAACATTGCATTGAAGGTGGGTGAAGTCTTACTTGCCGCAAAATGCAAAGATGCATGGTTTACTGCTGACACATGGCAAGATTGAACTACAACTCATCAAAGTTGCCTGACAGTGTTGTTGTCATGAACTTCATCCATAAACACTGTGATACAGCCAAAATGAAACTGCTCAAACCCTCTCAGGTTAGTGTACTTTCTACCCTAAACCCTAAACCAAATGTTGACTTTACTACTATGTTGATTTTAATACAGAAACCCTAAACCAAATGTTGACTTTACTACTATGTTGATTTTAATACAGATGTGTTGATTTAAGGAATATGTTGATCTGTATGGAAAATGTAGCCACTATACAAATTGACTTTAATACAAATGTCCTGTATCCTTTAGTTGAGATGTTTCACTATAACCAAATGTTGACTTTACCATGTTTTTTTGAGGTTTTTCCATATTCTTTGCAGGATCCATGTTTTGTGTATAATAAGTTGTTGCAGTTATACCAAAGCCAACTTTTGGCGTACATTTTAATTCAGAAAGCAATCAAAGCAGAATTATCTGCTGAACTAAAAGCATGCATTGAGGATGCAACTGACAAGACAAAGACAAAGAAACGCAGGAAAGCAAAAGACTGGGCTATCAGTCCTCCACCAAAACAATCGGTGTGAAGACCCCCTGTGATGGTGTTGTTTTTGTAGTAGTTCGCTAGAGTGGTTCGGCTTGCGGTGTTGGTAGTTATCAGTTTCTGGAGTTCTGTTGGAGGCAAACAGTTTGGTGATGGTACTTTTTTGGTTTCTGGGAGTTTTGTTTAGGCCGCAGCCAGTGGAATGCTGGTCTATTAAACTTTGTGCTTTAAACTGCTATACTGTCTATTGCCAGTCAAAACCCAGCTCTGTGCCAAACGGACCAGCTCTGTGCCAGCCAAAATGAACTAGCTCTGCGTCCTGCGCCAGTGTTGCTGTTGCAGGCATGTTGTTGTCAGCATGTTGCTGTTGCCGGCATGTTGCTCTTTCATGTTGCTATTGCTGTCGTGTTGATGTTGCCTGAGTGTTGCTGTTTCCTACGTGTTTCTGTTACCTTCGTGTTGCTGTTGCAGTTGCAAAAAGCTGCAGTTAGTTTTACAAAGTGCGATGCTGGTCATAAACTAGCTACATACATACAAAAAGCTACATTTAGTTACAAAGTGCAACACTTTAAAACTGAAACTAAACTTTCAGCTGCTGTATACGAAGCCAAAATGGACCAGCTCCTAATAATTCTTCAAATAAGGATGCTGCTACTACAAATTTGTCAGCCAAGATGCTTGCTAGAAGGAATGATCAGTTTGATCCCAAATATTTTCATGTTCGCTATGCTGCTCACATAGTCAATTTGGTTGTTAATGATGGTCTAGACCCAATAGAAGGTCTCATAAGTGACCTAAGGAATACTGTCAAATATTTCAAGAGGTCTCCAAGTCGGCTGTACAAATTTGTAGAGGTTTGCAATGATTATGCTATTAAAGTTGGGAAATGTTTGTCTCTTAATGTTAAAACAAGGTGGAACTCAACATATAAAATGCTTGACACTTGCATTGAGTATAGGGCTGCATTTGGTTATTATGCTCAAGTGGACCAGAACTATGCATGGAAACCAACAGATTCTAAATGGGACATGTATGAGAAGATTAGACCAATTCTAGGAGAGGTGGTTGGAGCTACCACTACATTTTCAGGATTAGTTTACCCTACTGCTATGTCTTCTACCCTAACATTTGAAAGTCAAGCTTGTATCGTTGAAGTCAAAAAATTCTATGGACCATATTTGAAGCAAATGGGTGCCGCAATGTTAGAGAAATTTGATAAATATTGGGAAGAGAAGAACAATGTAATGGTTATTGCTACAATCTTTGACCCTAGGTTCAAAATGAGATATATTGAGAATTCTGTTTTAGTCAGCTTTATGACTCCTCAAGGTGTGAACAAGAGGTTGCTTATATAAAAGAAAATAGTTGGAAGAGCTGTACAAGAAGCATGAGTTCGATTGAGCAACGCTAGAAATGGGTGGCAGTAGCATCTCATCAACTACTCAATCAGCCCCATCATCAAAGGAAACAACCAGCTCAATCAGCCCCATCATCAAAGGAAACAACCAGCTCAGTGGCTTGTCTTGTTACAAGTGAATTTGAGTCCTTTCTAGAGTGCTTCAGAAACTTCAAAATCTAAGTTACTTATCTACCTAGATGAAGCAATCCATCCTTTAAATGATAAGAATTTTGACATACTTAACTATTGGAAGGTGAATTCTCCTAGATTTCCTATTGTGTCTAGTATGATAAAGAAGTTCTTAGCTGTCCCAGCTAGCAGCATATCATACTTTCAGTTGTGGAGGTAGAATTCTTGATGGGTATAGGATTTCAATGAAGCAGGCGACAGTTCAAGCACTAGTTTTGTGCATCTAGTTGGATACGAGGTTCTAAAAGTCCTATTATTCTGGTACATATTGTTTAGTCTATCTTTCAACTCCATTTTCCCCAAAGTTTGTGTATGTAAATATGTTTGTGTATGTAAATACGTAATGCTTAATTCTTTTACTGTTACAGGGAGAAGATGGTGATGATGGTGGCACTGAGAGTGTGGAGCTTCCCAACAATGTGGTGGAAAGCAACTAGTAAGTCTATTTTAGAATGTCTAGGCATCCAGCAATATGGTGAAATCATATTTGTTCTCACTTGATTGTTGTTCACATACAGAAAACAAGATATAATGTATGAAGAAAACTAAGGTTGAGGGACCTATTGGCTGCGTCATGGCTGCATCTGAGTCCTGACTTGCTTTTGGTGTGTATGTATTACATACAAACTTTAGTTGTCCAGTCAAGCTGTTGCTCATTCATTTTGCTTCGTTCTTAAATTATGTATGGTCGTATGGATGATGTGTAAACTATATACGTACGACTATCATGTACTCATGGTCATGGTCGTGCACTCGTGGTGGGTTGTCTGGAGAAAACCTTTGAGAAATTGTGGACGGATCGATGAAATTATGTTTACAAATATATATTATTCTTTGTTCAATTTACAAGTACTTTATGCTTTTATAATTTGGCGAGCCAAACGAGCTAGCTCGAGCTCTATAGCGAGCTGAGCCGAGCTGCTCTTCTGGCTCGTTAGTATAACGAGCCGAGTCGAGCCAGTATGCTAACGAGCCGAGCTGTAACGAGCCAAGCTGGCTCGATATCAAGGTCTACCTATCTCAACTCTTAAATCCTCTCGCCTAAGGCTCACATGGATATGCCCATGCAATGCACAGTCTGCACGGGAGAAAAAAGTCCATCTAGGCCTAATTTGTAAGCAAGGAAGAGCCCAGCCTTAGGGAGGCAAAACCTCTCTTAAATAACTAAGTGTCATATTCAAACGACATCCCGATGGTTTTCCCACTCTGGAAAAAGTATGGGTTTCTAAGGAGATTTGAGTTTCCAAATTAGCCCTTAATGATAATATAAACATGAAGACACAATTTCCACATATACTTATATTTATTGATAATTTATGCTTATCGACTCTATAAATTATAAAGACGATTTTAGTTGCAATTTTGAATTCTTAAAATGTCAATTCGTATATCATAAATGATTTCCTTTCAATAAAAAAAGGATAAGAAATTATTTATTGGATCTACAAGACATTAAATAAACTAAATCAATGTCACATGCAAAAGCAAAACTACTAAATGCACATGAGTCCAGGGAGGAGCACACGCATAATATTTCGCCTAAAAGGAAAATTGTATATCAACTAAACAAATATGCTCTGCACATCTAGTACTACTTGGCTGGAAATAAAGGGAAAAGACTAACCTGATTTTTCCGAAGGCAAGTATATATGGTGCCATAGGACATGTCTGAAGTGATCAAAACCTCCTTTATTCTGCTACTGACACCCAGCTCAAATAGGGACTTCACTGCCAGAAGTACAGGCTAGGCTAGGAAGAAGCCCAATCAGTTCTGCAACAACGAGACACAATTGTCAGCTCACTCAACGCACGCATATCGAGCACACGCAAGAAGTCATAGAGCAAACTTACAATGCACGTCGATGGACTACGGACCTTCTCTATAACATCCTGGTGACAGAAATGGTTGAACAGATCAGCTGAATTGCTAAAGGAGTCCACCAAACTTATCAAGCAATAGCTGCAACCTTCTCCACTATCTGGGAATTCACATCACTTATAAACAAAAGCAGAGCACTCTTTACATGGAAAATTGATCACAGTTAGATGGAGGAACAACAGTAGTACCACTTAGTCCTGGCTCAGATTGCAGAAGATTACAGAGAGTTGGGACCGAATCCAGAACAAACTGGGACTCAGGGACGAATCTGCCAGGACAGTTTTGCAGGTATTTGCCACAGCTGACACTACAACCCTCTGAACGAACCATGGAAGTAGTCATCAAATAAGCAATTGTATACTAAATTCTAAGATTAAAATGTGATTTGTTTATGATTCTAACCTGAATATTTGCAGTGAAGAAGTGAATGAATGAATGAATGCCAGCACAGCGTTGATCTGCAAGCACTGGGTAGGCTACCTCCGTGATATCTTCTCAAATGCTTGCAAGCACTGCATACGCAATCGCAACAGAATGGTCGGATATACCTCGTGTAAATGTGAGAGCCCGATCAGGTCGTAAGAGCTTTTGGGTTACCTGCTCACAGCCACATCGAAGAACCGAGCACGGCGAGGAGGCCGCGGCGGACGACGGCGTTCGGCATCCGGCGGCACGCGGCATGGCGTCGCAGAGGTACGTGACGGCGCGGACGGACAGCCGAATCATGTCCGGGGTAGATCCCGTGCCATCGCCCGTGCGCGGCTGCAGTAAGTACTCGCCGGCGTCCTCCAAGCGCGCAGAACGACGACAGCGCCCTCGCAGTCGCAGAGCTCCACGAGCGCCGCCATCAGCGCGCGGCCTCGGGCTCCCGTACGTCGCCATCCGACTCGCACGACGACTCCCCATCTCCATTCCCATGATCCCATCGCCATCACCGTGCCCTTCATCCGCGTCCGCATCGGCATCGCCGGGGACGAAATGACTAGCGGAGACGAGTCACGGAGCCAAATATATTGACAACTCTGGAAATTGCCTTGATTGACTTCCCCTGGTGTTTCGTTGATAGCTTCCTACGTATTTGCCTTGATTGACTTCCGTTCCGTCGGTTTCCTGTTTTGCCGTAAATTGGGAGAGAGGGACATGATTGCCGGTTTCCTTCCTATTTTGTGGGCGCAGCGCGGCAGCGTTCAGTCCGGGCGATTTGCATGCAGTCCATTGGAATTTATTTAGAACACAACAGAGGAGATTGGGCTCAGCCCATTAGAATCAGAGAGGAGGAATTTGGTTGTCATGGTAGACTAGGAGAAGACGATGAGTTCGGCCCAACAAATTCACAGAGAATAAATTTAGGATCTCCAGAAGCTAGCAAATGTGAATTCACAAAAACAAAAAAGGTAGCAAATGTGGTCATGGACACCACCCTCAAAACCATCCATTTTTTTTCTTTTCCTTTCACTGCCGTCAAGAGAAATTCTCGTTTTCCTCACCGTCATTCCGTCGGATCTCAGTTACATTTGTGTGACTAATGAATCTGGCCCACACAAGAATAGTGAGGTTTGCCAAACTTTGATGGCCAATATGGCCAGAATTCTTCCCTTCTGAGCAGGGTGAAGCCCAACCGGCCTCCGACCACCCCCTGTGCCTCTCACCTCCAGCTTATTTCGGCCCGTGAAGCTCTCATGATGACGGCCCACCACTGAGGCGCGCAATGGCCCGCAGGTACGACGCTTCTAGTTGTGATTCCTTCGTGGGAAGGCTGCAGTTACGTGGTTAGGTAGTTGCCTTTTATTCTTTTTTATTTTTTTCCCTTTTTCCTTTTTATTTTCTTTATGTTATTTCATTATTATTTTAATTATATTTTTCTTTTTGAATTTTTATTTTTATTTTTTTATTTCCTTGTTTGATTTCTTTTATTTTTTCTTTTTCTTTTTCTTTTTCTATTTATTTTCCTTTGGTGTTCGTGTGGTGTTCGTGTGTTGTACCAGTTATATTTTTTATTTTATTTTTCTTTATGGTTTTTGTTATGTGGTCTTTGATTTTATTTTTTTTATTCATGGGATGTTCTATAATGTAATATGTAATGTTCTGTCATGTATTATTGGATGTTACATGATGTATTATGAGATGTTCTGCGATATAATAAGAGATGTTTCAATGTATCATTGTAGGCTCCATGATGAGATGTTCTGTGATGTATTATCAGATGTTCTATTCCATATATTGTGATGTTCATCTAGTTTTAAAGTGATGTTCTACAATATATTTATGATATTTCCTAGTATATATAAAAATATTTATGATATTCCCTATAGTGCACACGCGGACTATTCCACCCATTCATGCCAGCACGCCCCCAATATGGCCCTTAGGGACTGATAATATGGGCCCACTATTAGAGTTATTCCCTTAACCTCATATCTGAATCACGAGTGCTGTGAAAAAAAACAAGTGCCAAACAGAAAACACTCGGCAAAGAAAGATACTCGACAAAGAGCGCTCTTTGCCGAGTGTAAAAAAACACTCAGCAAAGAGTGGTCTTTGCCGAGTGTTTTTCTTCCACTCGGTAAAGATATTTTTCTTGCAGATTTTGAAGCCCTAAACGAATTTAAATCAAAAAATTTTGAACTACAAAGTTGTACATCTTCTCAAGATGCACAACTCTTATTTGGGTCATTTCTATATTTGACATAGCGAAAATAAAATTGTTCATAAATTTTATACGTCACTCATATAATTTCCTAAACTACAACAGAGATATATAAGATTTAGAAGAATGTTAGAATCATCGTGTGGAATGATCTCGGGTAGAAAAACAACCAAAATAACTTTTTTATCTCGAAAAGTTATGAAATTTTGTAGTTGACAACTATTTCATTTTAATTCATCTTCTCATGCAAAACTCCATCTATATTTTCAAATTTTAAATTTTGAATTTTTTAAATGACCTCGGATAGAAAAACAACCAAAATAAAGTTTGTAGATCTCAAAAATTAATAAAACATTATAGTTGACAATTTTTTCATTTGAATTTATATTGTCATGCAAAACTACACCTTAATCCGCTTAAATTTAAAATTCAAATTTTATAAAAGGGCTCGGACGGGAAAACTCCCGTAGTGCCACTACCATGGTATAAAACTAAGTGAACGGTTTCAATTGAAGTTGTACACGGCGAAAAGGAGATAGTCTGGATGTGCGACTGTAGATAGTCTGGATGTGCGACTGTTGAGCTCAGCTAGGCCTTGTTTAGTTCTCTGAATCAGGAGTCAGAAACACTGTAGCGGAATTTCTGTAGCATTTTGTTTGTATTTGGTAAAAATTATCTAAACTTTGACTAATTAGGCTTAAAATATTCGTCTCGCAAAGTAGAACAAAACTGTACAATTAGTTTTTAATTTTATTTACATTCAGTACCCTATACATGTGCCGGTATTTTGATGTGACAGAGAATCTTCTTTTTGCATAGTAAAATTTAGGG
>JAKNSH010464669.1:0-14883 GCA_027790015.1 Cymbopogon flexuosus
TAAAATGCAATTGAATCAATGGTTTGTTTTGTTGTGTCGATAATCACAATATAAGATTACTTATATACACTAAAAATATCCTTCATTTTATACAAATTAAAGAGTTTGAAAGTTAAAAAAGAATGAAGAATTTATTGAGAAGACAAAAGTATCATAGCTATAGGACTGTACTCCTATGTTTTATATGCACGGAGGGAAAGAAATGCTGGCCTGGCCATTTGACTGGGGGCTGCAGACTATTAAGTAGAGGGACATGGATGAGCGGAGACTTCCGAGCGGCAAGCAGACACACCATCCTAAATACGTATAGCATAGTTACGAAATTAACGGAGGCAAGGGGGGGCCGGAGCCCTACTTGGCCCCAACATAGCTCCACCAGTGATTGCATACAAGGGATTCTTAGATTTTTAAGATAAGTAAAAGACAAAAAGATATAAACTTGTTTAGTGCTCCAATTGAAACAGAGATATAACCTCTATTTTTGGATATACAAAACAAATGCTAGAAGTATTATATTTGTGACTAGTAGACTACAATGCATATCCAAGAGTCTACCCAAAATTAAAATTAGATCTCCTATATTCCTATAGCTCATGTGGACAATGAGCAACTTAAATTTAAGGAAGAGGATGATTTAGGGCGCCTAATAAATTTACGATGTTGAATAAGATCATTATTCAAGGTTTTTTTCTTGCATAAATCTTATTTTGGACTATAGGATATTAGCAGGGGAACTCTTGAAGGTGCTCTTAGAACCCTAATTTTTTGTAAGAATAATTAGTTTATGACACCCACAGGTGTCAAATTACGCTCCAAATGTCTGTAGATCAAGAATGGCATTTTTGCATTCTTTGACCATAATTTTTTCTTTAATGTTTTATTGCAAGATGCATGTATCGGCACGCTCTCCCCATCCTCGATAGCGCTCCCCCCCCCCCAGCAAGTCTATATACACCACGCCTATCATGCTAAACTTGCTTCATTGGTGCCATCACAGTCACTACTATGCACGCCCACTCTTTCCCTTCCCACTGACATTCTCCCCATCGCTGTGATATATATCCATGGCGGCTCCATGACACCCAGGCCCCACCCCCACATGGCCACTACTATCGTTAGCTTGGCGTGTTTTTCACGGCTTTCTTATCTATATATGGTCGATGATCAATGAACTCTCATTGGGAGAAACATCGCCATCCTTAAATTGATTGTCATTTGAAATCAATGTGATATTTAGTAGAGTAAAATCTAAGAAACGTGCTAGAAAAAAAAATGAGGGCCATACTTGTAATTTTGGCTTTTTTATTATTTTTTCACCATTTTGTGGATGCATATATACCGCCAATAAAAGATATTTCCGCTAGGCTAGGTATATATGTTTGTAGTTCCGCCAATGCAACACCATATGTACTTGGCATTTATATAGAGTTATGATTGATGCTAAATAGACAAGACGAAGCCCTATATTATAGTCCCTCCACTTTAAATTATAAGACGCATTATTGGGTTTTCTAGATAAATCGTTTTTACTACACACTTAGCTATACACTAGTCTACATACATGATAAAATCATTGTATTTGGAAAAGCTAAAATGTCATATACTAATTTGGAATGGATGGAGAGCATTATATTTGCATGATCTATCGATTGATGGATACATATATATAATTGACAATGAATAGTCAGTTATTAGTTCAATTACTTTGAGAAGCAGCTGCCAGCAATGCAAGATGCGGTGCATGAGACGGATCGGATCGATGGGAATGTATGGTACTAGTACCAGGACGTAGCTTTATGCTCCTGGCTGGCTGTTGGCTAGTGGCGTCGTCCTTGGTGCGGTGTGGGAGGGAGAGGGAGGGATAAGGTCCGCTTTGCTGCCGGCCGTCCCCGTCCCGGTCCTGTTCCTGCCGCGGCCCCCTGCTGTGTCCCTTCGATTTGACCGTGGAATCTCTCTCGGTCGCGGCGCGCACACATCGATCGATCATCACATGCATGCAATCCATGGCGCTGCCCTGGGCATCTGCTGCATGCATGGGCCGCCCGCGCTTTGTCCTCGATCGACCTCGACCCGGCCGGCCGTCCAGGAGAGGAGAGCTTGGAGTCGTCAAGGAGAAGCCTCTCCGGCGCTGCCTTTCTTTCACACCAGATTCGGATCGTCCCAGTCTGCCCCACCCCCCGGCCTCGATCCCCGCGCGAGCTCGCCCCCGCAGATAACGGGACGAGGCCACGAGGTGCCGGGACCGACCGTGTGGATCCGGCCTCCAACATCGACGACGCGGCTCCCTAGCTAGCTAGCTACCCCGGCAGCTGTCCGCGGTCCACATCACCTTTGCCTCTCTTTACGGTGGTGTCATCATGCATCATATATCTATCGCCGGCCGTCTCCGTCGTGGGGTCGCCGCCCCGGCCGGCCCGACGACGGGACATGCATGGCATGTGGCCCGTCGCGGCGCCTATCGTCGATCATCAGCTAGCAGGGGCGGCCCGGACTGCAGGAGCTAGCCTGGACGCCGGCGACTGTACGTACAGCGACACTTGCAGACAACATGCCACCAACGCCACGCGCACTACGCACGCACGTAGCTAGCAGCTGCTGTAGGCTGATGCGACGCCGCGCGCCACAGCGACCGTGACGTCGCTGCCGCCGTCAAGCAGTAGTAAGGGCCTCGATCGTGCCGTGCCGTGCCGTGCCGCGCCATCTCGCCACTCGGCCACCCGGCCGGGATGATCGACCAACGCCGCCATCACCGAGATCGATCGATCGATCGGCAATCTAGGCTATGCCGGGTAAGGGCAGTCGACTCGGACTTGGACTCGGCTGAATTAAAGCAGCAACAGCGACGTCGTGCACTACACACACGTGACACGCCTCTCGCCGATGAGCCGGCGTGCGGCGTGCACGCGCCCGCCGTTGCGCACCACCCCCCAACGGTTTCCCCCTTTTGATCCGGTCGCTCAATCGGATAGGTGGATGATGATAACCGATGGCTCGAGCAAAGCGAACCGTTGGAATTAGGCCTTGTTTAGATGCAAAAAAAAATTTGGAACACAGTAGCAAGATTCTCCGTCACATCGAAGGTTCGGACGCATGCATGAAGCAGTAAATGTAGATAAAATAAATAAATAATCACACAGTTTGATTGTAAATCACGAGACGAATCTTTTGAGCCTAGTTAGTCCATAATTGGACAATATTTATCAAATACAAACAAAAATATTACAGTAGTAAAATTCAAAGGAATTTTGCATCTAAACAAGGCCTTAATCGAAATTTGAAAAGGCCACTGTCGTCCCGGTCTCGTGTCTCGATCAATCGCCGGCGACCTATCTTATCTAGTATCAGCCGGTAGCAGCCTGCTGCGCGCGACGTGCGGCGCGCGGAACAGACAGCACGTCGAGGCGAGCGCGGCATGGGCGAGCTGGTGCGTTTTGGGCCAGCCAGCACAAGCAGCGTGCAGACCTGCAGCGCGCGCGCGCGGGGACGACGTCGTGGCAGAGATTCTGGCCGGCCGGTGTGCTGCACTGTGCGCAGACTGCAGGGTGGACGCGCGTGGCCAGTGTACGCTGTGGCGTTTGCTCAGCTCGCTGGTCACCACCTGCATTGAGCTTCAGAAGCTGCAGGGTGGTGAAGTGGTGATGGACATGCTGGGGAAAGCGCCAAATGCATTCAAGACGAGCCAGTTCGTTTGCAACTGTTTAATTAGGGAAGACCGACATCTCACCTACCCTACCGTACAGCCATCGTGTCGTTTGCTGGAGAACAAGTTCTTCAGCGTGGGGCTTGACTGGATCTCTGAATGATCGGGGTCTGTACACTGTGGTTTCTGATAGCAAGTTTCTTCACGCAAAACTTGCATGTGGCACAAAACCATGCATCAGTATACACTGACTACGGCCATACAAGTCAGTACGCGCGATTCCGCCAAAATCTCTCTAAAATATTCAGTTAAAAAAACCCTGTTATCATCACAGAAATGGAAACATATATGTGAAGTGGGCAAGACCATACTGACGATGGAACAGCACGCATATACCTCACAAGTCACAAAGCAATAACATTCGCCAGCATGGAAACAAAAATTCTCTTACCATGATTAAGGTTACCACGACTGTTGATTAAATAGTTTCTGCTAAGCTCCAATTCCTTCACTTATACACATGTCAAGTAAGATAACTTCCCATCATATAACTGGGAACTCTAAAAATTCCTACTTCTCATCTTAACTGGGAACTCCAAAAAAATCCTACTTCTCATCATAATTCATAACTGGGAACTCTATAAAATTCTCAGCACAACCACAACACTTCTCACCACCAATCAGTGCCGGTTAACGTCTCGTATCTGCAGACAAGATCAAAAGATGTCAGCTGCACTGTAAGACTAAGAACAGTCAAAATTGCAAGATTGCCTAATTACCAAGACAACAAGAACAATGCATCAAGAAAAAAAAAAAAGCTGAATCAAGCTACCGCACTGTGACTCATTGATTCAAATTGCTACCAACTTTATGACATTCAATCAAGAGAAGAACCACTGCTATCAGATTTGGACTGGAATAATTCAGCTGCACGTTGGCTCCAAAGTAGTTCCACCTTTCCATTCATCCATATCCTCAAGGATACAAGAGCCTCTCAGACAGCTGTGATAGCCCCCATCAAGGTACACCACAACAGTGGTTCTTATGATTGATTGCTTGCTGGATCGAGTAGATAATGACAGGAATTGTGCAGGTTATGTGATGTCAGGAACCAACACGTACACAACTCATGAACTAAGCATCCATTTGTGGTGAAACGTATGGCTATGGCAACAGTGAAGGTAGCTGATTTGGTAACCTTTTTATACTTTTAATTATTTGTTCCCAGGCTAACACTTCTTTGTACACGATGATGTCAACTGGATGAGAGGTACCTTGCGACTAGTCAATCTTTTTTTTTTCTCTATGTTTGTTAATTGCTTCCACAATAATTACATATGTGATACTATATTATGGTCTTTGCAGTTTGACATTTGTCTTTTTGCTCTATGTTAGCAGCTAATATGATGCAACCATTTGGTATGACTGCATCTGGCAGCTTAACACATAACCTTGTCCTTTCTCAAACTACTCAAGAAGAATCAATGTAGAATCCTGCAAAAGAGACATACTGCAAACAGGGAAGAAATGTGCCTATAGCATACAGGGCAGAATGGAGAGGCATAGTTGCGCTTGTACATTTTCTATTTATCACCTATTCTTATTGTCCACAAAACTTTGAAAGAGAATACTTGCAAAGCTTCTGTGGCATGAGTTAAGAAAAACTAAGCGATCAATATAACTGTTGAGCTTCCAGCTAATAAGGTCACGCTACACTGCATCAGACATTAATTCTAAGTAAGAAAAGAACTATGCTCAGAGTGTAGTTTTGCCCACACAAATGAGTATTCTTCGAAAAGTAAAATGGATAAACGGTGGCACATTGCACAATTTAAAGACGGCCCTTAACCTTGTAGCTAAATGATCTTGACAAAGGTGGCCAGCGTTCAACTTGGAGCAACTTTTAGATAATTGGGTGATTGGGTCACAACACGTGGTTTAATAGGAAAACTTTTATCTGCCAACAAAAGCAGGTTATCTTCAGAAATTCAATAATATCCAAGAATGAGAAGTAGAAGTGTACCTCTTCCTCCTAAGAAGATTGAGCATCTCTTCACGCTTCTTCTTGGCTCTCTTGTGTGTCCCAAGCTTTGTTTTT
The DNA here is from genome assembly GCA_027790015.1 of Cymbopogon flexuosus. NCBI lineage: Eukaryota > Viridiplantae > Streptophyta > Magnoliopsida > Poales > Poaceae > Cymbopogon > Cymbopogon flexuosus. The sequence goes on from JAKNSH010464669.1 coordinate 5,739, forward strand.
GCCACCTTAAGAGCATGCTTGTCCTTACCAACCCTCAGAAGCGCAGTGATGCGCTTCTCATATGGTGCCAATCCAGCAATTTCCCTAATCACGCGCCTTACGAAACTGGCGCGCCTGGTAGCTTGCTGAAATCCCCCAAAAAAAACAATGTGCTCAGAAAGCTAATAAAGCACAACGTTTAATGGGTAGTTCCATCACAGATGTGCATTCCACAAACATAGAGTGGAAAGTTGCAGTAACTTGTTTAATGGAAGAAGTTGAGTTAACCAAATGCACACCTGATCGTGCATCTGTTGTCTGGTTAACTGCATAATGTCATTATGTCAATGATCACCTGTGCTAGTTTTACCTGAGTGTACTTGCCAGAAAAATAAACTAGACAAAACATGGGAATTTTTTAGGCAGACTACTAAGTGACAGGTGCAATAGTGTTCCTCAACCATGACCGCTGCAATAGTTTCATGTCGAAGGCTAAGTCTGAAGAACGCATATGAAAGAACTGAACTTGAAGGTGACACAGAACACTTCTATAAAAAATATTGACTCTGAAGAGACTCTTCTTTCAAGCCTTCAAGGAAGAACTTCAAACGTCTGCAGAACAATTTCACAGTAGACAAACAAACTTCTGTGCTTTAAACACTTTATTAGATAGCACTTGCGCATCATGTGCAAAAGCCCATATAGTCAATTGCAAATATTCTCATTTCTCAACCAGTAATTTGAGCTTCTGACTTCATTTTGCTAGCAGTTACTATAAGTCTACATGTGACAACAAATCAATGCTTCAGAAGAAAGTTCTGAGGTAAACAATATCATGTTGCTACCATTAAGTTGCATCAACAACTATACTTCAGTCAGTGAGCAATCCCTACATTTGCTTGCTCAGTCCTCAGTTACATGCTTCAATTCAGAAAAAGTTCTTCGGGCATACCAAAGTACAATACAGGATTAACTTTCAGGTGGTTAGGTACAACCAAGATTCAGAATTTTCTCAATTCCATCCTACAAGCAGAAGTTGAGGGAGCAAAGTAGAAAACAGCAGCACGAAACCATCAGTCCATCACACAATAGAACACACAACTATGACACGGGACGCGAAACCCGCCTCTACGCAGAAGGAACAGAAGGATTGAACGATCATTGCAGCATTGATGCTTACTCCTTTGTACTCGGAAGGGCGAAGCGGGAACTGGCGCTTGGTGACGATATGGCCCTTGTTCAGCCCCACGAACAGCCCCGTCTCCGCCGGCGGCGACTCCATCTTAACCCTAACAGCTCAATAACCAAGCAAAAACCCCTAATCAGATACTGAAAGATACGCGGCATCCAGATAGCACGGTGCAATTCTTCACAGGGGCACCTTTGAGCTCTCGAGGAGGGAAAAAAAATGGCAGCAGGCGTCGGTCGACGGTCACCGGTCAGCGGCCGGCGGTGCTGGTGTTTTCTTTTTCTTTAAGAAAAAAATGTGGCAAGGTTTTGGAAAGGTGGACGCCGGTTAAATACTGTAGAAAATTATTATGGCTGTGGAGGGCCAAGGTAGAGAAGCTTTGAGCCCATGGGCTGGTCAGGCGTGGGCTGTATCTGTTGGCATGCGGCCCATATCATTTTTTTACAACTGCGGCCCATATCATTATTTCGCCTACTGCTTAGTGCTTACAGCGTGAACTGTCGGAAACAAAAACAAAATTGTGACGTCAAAGCCATGTTGTCAAAAAAAAAAAAAACCATGCTTCTTTTTCTGGAAAAGAATTCAAACAATATTTCGTCTCTCTTCTGCATGGACATGGTGACTGGTGACCGTCATTGGATTAAATGCGAAACCTTGTCGTACCATAATTTTAATCCCTAAAGACACATTCAATGTCTGAAAAATAACTGGTGCTCGGTTCTAAATTCTCGATAAAACCTTTGTCCAAGTTTATAGTACAAAAAAATGCATCGGCATCATCTTATTAGATTCTTGATAAAATATGTTGCATTAAATTTATATTTCTTAAATATTTTCTCTGAAACTTTGCCAAAGCTATAGAAATTTAACTTAGGACAAAGGTTAAGTAAAGTACGTATGATTTAGAATGTTGGGAGTATAACCTGATTCGTGGTAGCGAGGGCGTTGCAAACCGGATGTGAGTTGAACAAATTATTACTACTGGACAAGTGGCATTTAGTAATTTTGAGTGAATTAAAAAATTCACTCTTTTCTAAAAAATCTAGAAATAATATATCTTAACGCAAGTGCTTCTGCCTCCAGGCTCCAGCTCGCTGTACCTTAAAAGCAACAGTATAAAAGTGTTTGCTTGGAACCCAATTCACAACCAGGCGACCGGAATGACGCTCAGCGTCAGTGCGCATGGTGGGAGGAAATATATGAGGAAATGACCCGGCGGCACGATGGGGCTTTCTTTTCGCACTAGCAACCAATCGCCCTAAAAAGAACGCATTTCTTACAGGAAAGCACCTGCTCCTGCTTTCCATTGCTTCAGAATAGTGTCATCTATCGCAGGAAAACAAACATTTCAAGATAGCTGTGTCTCACTCTCACTACTTGGCAGCAGAATATTTGTAGAATATGGAAATGTATGCTCTTTGAAATTGCACACAGCAAGTGGAGGTAGACACGAAATAAAATACGCACAACAAAGGCAACTCCATCCAATTATTGGTGTAGCAGCAATCAAGGTCATCAGATCTCAGATCTCTGAATTTAAGAAAGTGCTAAATCCAAGAGATAATGCTTACCACATGACTCCTGATTGATTGTGTGTAGGGCTTGCTACATCAGAGGTCAACTTAGGTTCATTCATGGCACAGAAGTACAGAACCATGGATAACCCATGGTTTCTCACAACAGATAAGGCCGGCAACCTGGCAGTGGCTGCTGAATTGTTCAACAGGGGGTAGCGCTGGAAAGGGCTACCAGTTAAGACTTAAAAGAGGTCAACACCGCAAATGATTTCTGACCAAAGAACCATTCGCATTTTTGCATAAAGTCTAGTATTTCAGAATCATAGAAGTCCAACGTTTGAATCAGTCTCCCGTGCACATGTATAGCCTACCGTGCAAATGTACACAGGGTGTGAACACACAGGATGCAAAAAAAGGTCAAAGAAAGTTGACCAATTGGTCGGTATTTTAGTTATTAATAATTGAACAAATCCTCTTTTACAAGAACATCTTATACGGCACTGCGTCGGCATGCTCGAGGTGGATCTCATCGTGATTCAACTTGGATGCGCCGAGATCCCAAGCCCACCCAGTGCTTCATCGATATTGTACAGTAGCAGCTGGGAGGAGTGGAGTATGCCTTCAAGAACCTGTCTCTATACGTTTCTTTCTCTAATCTAGTACTAATATGGCTGACCTATTTACACACATGACCTCCAGATCCTGCCTTCCAAAGATATTACAATGACAGATACGTCGTCGTGATATCGCCGTCGGTCGCCATGTGGTATCTCGATCAATTCATGAAAGTCCATTCCTGCAACGACAAGGCATGTGAAAAACAAGATCAGTGACTGATCCGAGCTAATTCATCTTGACCTTCCAGAAGTTCAAAAGTTACTGCACAACGACTACCAAACACACACGATATGACTTCAGTATACCTGCTTTGTTTGCAGCTCTGAAAAGAACTTCCTCCACCAGATGCTGGGCAGGGTCGCCTTCAGGGGTTGTTGCGATGAACATTTCAACCTTGGCAACCGCCTCCTCGTTGGTGAAATATTGGTAGAGCCCGTCAGAAGATAGTATCAAGAATCTGTCCCTTGTGCTGAGCCTATGGTGAAAGAGTGAAGGATTGCATGTGATGTACGGGGATGATCCGATGTAATCTATTCTGAACATCTCCAGCAGTGCATCATTCCATTTGGGCTGTAAAAGCATAACAAAAATTGTGAGTGCAGGAAGTAATACAGGAGTATGATATAAGATGCAGCAGATGATACTAACTTAAAGGTCAAAGTTCAGGCATGTTGACTCAACTACCAAGATCATGTCAAAATTTTGGGTTGCTTGCCTTCATGGTTATGGTCACAAATTTTCATCTTATAAGCTATATCTCACTTCAGTTCCAAGAAAAAGACCACCCTCTTTCATTGTGTCATGATTGATTTGCAAAATGGGTTATAGATAATAGTTTTTACAAGAACCAACACTATTTCCGCTTCGTTGGAGAAACGTGCCTCCCTTCAAAGCCACTCCACTAGCTAACTTCCTGGCCACATTTCAGTACTGCACAAGCACATTCTTTGCACTTGGACAGAAGCAAAAGAAACTTCATTTTCTCTGACAGCAGCTTCTCCTTCACTCATTCAGACAAGCTATACACATTTTAGACTGTGAAACTGAAGTAATTTATTCAATCGTTGAAAATTGCACATGTGAGTATGTGACCATAAGCTTTTAAGTCAAGGTCAAGAAAGTCTGTTTCAGTGTAAGAAAGTCCCGGCTGATTCCGGCTGGTGCCTGCTGGTTGGCTCTCACGCGGCACTGTAGCACCAGCCAGCACCAGCCGGCAATAGCACCAGCCGAACAGAGCCATAATTTCCACTCCAAAGAAATTAGAATTGACAACGATTTAATCCCTTTTTCAAACGTTACCAGTTCATCCTTTCCTTTTTTGACCTTGATTAATCAAGATCTGAATAACTATTTGTTGACCAGGAACCACAGCAAAAGTGTCATATTTTGCACCTGATATAATGAGACTAGACTCTTTGTCTGACCCTAAAAATTTATCCTTCCAATTTCAGATCTTGTTTTCTTAGGACACATAATTAAACCAATTGCACAATCATAAATCCTCAACACAAATTCATTATGTGCAGAATTGATGTAATCATATATGAACTAACCTGTTTCAAGAAACCAGCTCCAAACGCTCTCGTCACCTTAAGCGAGCCCTTCACACGGTCCTTGGAGATTGCGGACGGGTCTTCAGGATGCTCGTTCCGTATTCTGCAGACTTCCTGTAACCAGGCAACATACCTTATGAGTTACTGTAAGATCAGATCATTAAAAGAACAGTTACTGAATGACTCAGTTAATCTTGAATCAAACTGTGAACCATGAATTCAGTTACCTCTCGCACTGAAGTGCTATGTTCTGATGTAAGCTGCACAGCTGACAAGAGCGGAGTACCATCCCCAACCGATCCATCGAATGAACCCTCACTGATCTGCTCAAGATCAACACTGTCCATTGTTCCCAGGACAGCCCGGCTGTCACCTACATTCATGAGGTACATGTCCTCCCCTTTCATAAGCATGGCTAGAACGCAAGAGCCCATAAGCGCAAGCTCGGGGAACTCGCCGACCATCTTATCGGCGACGTCCAGGTAGGCCTCCTCGGTCTTGCGAAGCGCGCGTGCAAGCGCCTTAAGCACGGCGAGGTGGTCGTTCTCGCTGCTGCTCCTAGGAGGGCGCTGTGTTGGCGGCTTCAGGCTGGAGCAGTCGCGCTCCCACTCGCACTTCCACCGCCGTTGGTCATCATCGGCGCCGCGCGGCGGCCTTGATCGGCGGGCGCGGCGGCGGTTAGCGGGCTGGTCCTGGTGATCTGAGGCCGTGGTGCTGGTCGGCTGGTCGGGATGCGTGTCGTGCTGCTCCTCCTGCGCGCACTGATCCCAGAGCAGGCCGCGGAGCTCGCGGTGCACGGCGGCGTAGAGATGGGAGACGAGGAAGTCCGTGGCGTCGGGACCGTTGAAGCCGTCGTAGATGCCGACGAACACCCAGCCCCGCTCCTCGGACACCACGATGTGGACGCGGTCCTCGCCGGCCTTCCCCTGCGCCCACTGCAGCCCGGCGGAGCCGGCGCCACAGGCGGCCGCGGCGGCCGCCGCGTCAGGCGAGCCGATATCCAAGGAATCTTGGAACTTCTCCGCCCGCGCGAGAAGCGCGCGGGTAAAATTCCGCAGGCGGCGGCCGCCGTGCGAGAGACTCCGGCGCAGCGCGGGCACGGCGCCTCCCATGCGTCCTGATGTGGCGGCGCCAGGGAGCGGGCCAGACATGAGCGCGGCGTCGAGGGGGCCCGAGAGGAACCCCCTCTCGATGGGCCCGGAGAGGAACCCACCCCCGGCGGGCGCGCAGATGGGGCCCGACGGGAACCTCGGGACCGGCTGCAGCGGCACGGCGGCGAACGACTCGGAGCTCTCGAACCCGGACGAGGCGGCCGCAGCGGACGAGGCCGTGGAGTCGTCCGGCAGGAGGAGGAGGACGGAGGTGGAGAGCGGTGTGGAGACGTTGGCGCTGAGGGCGGCGCCGGAGATGGCCCGGAACGTGGTGGCCTCCTCGGCCGCGGCGGCCGCCTTGGCGTCGGCGACCAGGTCGTCGTCGGCGGAGAACGGCACGAGCACCTTGTCCGGGCGGACGTAGCAGAAGGAGTGGCCGAGGCCCTCGTCGTAGGCGGGGTCGGACGGGAGCGCGGCGGGCGCCACGTGGCGGCGGCGGCCGGCGGCGCCGCCCGCGCAGCAGAAGCACGCGAGGGAGTTCCCCATGGCAGGACCAGGACGGGACGGGGAGCAGGGGGGAGGGGAGCGGAGCGGAGAGCTGCGGATGGGGGACGGGTTGGGTGGTTATAATGGAGGGAGCATTAGCCGCGGAGGAAGCGAGGGGAGAGTTGACTTGTGGGAGGGAGAGAGGAGGAGGGAGGGAGGAGAGTGGGTAGGGTTGAAATGCCCGAATAATTTAAGCTGGTTTCCACCTCTAGGCGTTGACTCGTGTGGGCGTCCGAGCCCGCCAGGCAGCTGGTGGAGTGGAGCCCGCCGCCTCGTCGCCGCGGTCCGCTGCGCGCGTCGTCGTGGGGGGCGGGGCCCGCGCGCGCCTCGGTGCGGAAACCTGATGCAACCTTCTGCGTCCGCGTCCGTGTGGCCGCCTGTGAGGCTGAGGTGAGGTGAGCCGCACCTGCCTTGCTGCTGGTCCTTGTTTCTGTCTCCACGGATCCGCTGGCCTGGTTTTTTTTTTTCCCCAGTTGGGGTTTATTTTATCGTTTACTATTTACGACTGATCTGGTCAGACGTTGGCTTTCAGTGTATCTGCCGCTTCCTTGTGCACGGTTGAAACTGGAGGTGAGCTTGTAATTGATACATGGTATTTTTTTAGATTCTATTCTATTGATACATATAGTAGGATATATAATGCATTCTCTTACTTAGGAGACTACGACTATCGAAAACGAAAACAGCTTGGTCGATTGGAATAAAGCACAAAAAAAAATAACTAAACAGAACCCATTAAGATACCAAGCACAAACCATATGTTAGATACATGATTAGCAACCATCAAGGTATTAGTGAAATTAATCCCATCATCCCATGTCCTACCCGAACCTCTATCACCACCACACCAATGTGTCCCCAGCACTGAACTAGTCGTGTCATTCCATATTCACTACAAAAGGCCCTCTACCTTCTTTTTCCCTTTTTGACAAGACTCTACCTTCTTAATTAGAACCCATGCATGTCATTTGCCTTACGACAGTGGTGCTATAAAGGTCGTAAGGACAACTTCAACGTGCATATAGCTGTAGCTCCATATCAATTGTTGTAAGGCCGTAAGGCCGATTTTGACTTTAGCAACCATGCATGGTTTTGATGCTGAAATGATGAAATTAGAGCAGCCCGTAGTTTGATTTTTTTTATATATATAATCATACTAGAGCTGCACTAAAGAAGTAAGAAGCCGTATGTGGTACTTCAAGGAGGGACAAAAGTCGTGAGAAAAAAAATATCTTCAGTTGTTAAGCAAGAAGCTAGTAGAACTCGTCGATTTCGAGCTTGAGAAATCACGCAGCGCGAGTCGCATTGACGACTGATACTAATGGTGACGTAACCACAACATATAATTGAAAAACAAGAAGATACGAGTATGCAGTAGCACGAAAGAACGAGCACGTGCCTTCCAGAAAGTCAGACCATGCAGCGTTTTCTGTGCCTTGCACAGGAGAGCGGACGCGAAGCGTGCAGCTCACACTTGAAAGATGAGATGAGAGTCTAGTACCGGCCGGAACCGGAACCGGAACGAACGGCCGTCTGCGTGGACCTCGCGACGACGACGTTACGCGATTGCCGCGTGAGTCGTGACCCGACCCCGGCGTCCCCAGCGCGCCGAAACCGCACGGAACAAGCGTGCGCTACCGCCTCCGCGCCGCGCGGGCAGGTGGGCAAACCGGCCACGCCACTTCGATCCCCTCTGGCCTCTGGGGCTCTGGCGCTCCGCGCTCCGGTCCGGCGAACGCAGCCAACCAATCCGAGGAGTGGTTGGGGGCGGGCGCGGCGCGCGGACCGCAGAGGCAGACGCCCGTTCACGTGGGCGCGCACGTACGCCGCGGTGGCCTGCCTGCCCGCCCGTCCGTGCCCGGCTCGGCGATGCTCTCACCTTGTACGCGCGCGGCCGCCGACCGCAGGAGGCCACTAGGCCAGCCAAGAACCAACCACGCACGCAACGCAAGTCAGCGGGGCGGGTGGATTTTTTTTCCGCCGTCGACGCTGCGAACAACTAGTGGAGGCAGGAGGCTGCCGTTTTTAGGCTTTTGGAAAACGAGCGGCGAGGCCCCTCAGGCAGCCCAAGGTGACGACAAGGTCCCGCGTTTGAGTTGGTCGCCGGTCGCACGCATGTGTGGCTGCAATTGCGTCTCATGCGTCGCACTCGCAAACCTTAGGAGTGAGACGAGTTCGTTCGCGGACTTGCCGAGCCTGATTGAGTCCTAATTGACTTTTCTCATCATCTGAGAGCTGAATTCAGCTCGATTAGCTCGTGTAGGCAGGCAGTAGCCGGTAGCCCCGGTGGTACTAGCTCGCTAGCTTCTGGCTTTTTGCGTGTTCCTGCTGCTGGCTGTGCTGCCGTTTCTTTCCAGTTTCGGGTGTTCGATAGTGAAGATCGAATAAATTCAGCCACGGTTATTGGGTAAGGTCTGGTTTAGATGCCAAACTTTGGAAGTATACAGTAGCATTTTATTTGTATTTGGTAAAAATTATCTAAATATTGACTAATTAGATTTAAAATATTCGTCTCGCAAAATACAGCCAAACTGTGCAATTAGTTTTTGACTTTAGTATTTCGCTTGTATTTGGTAAAAATTATCAAACATTAACTAATTAGGTTCAAAATGTTCGTCTCACAAAGTACAATAAAATTATGCAATTAGATTT
>JAKNSH010464730.1:0-17984 GCA_027790015.1 Cymbopogon flexuosus
AACAAACCCTCTTGATCCAAATCACAAAGGATCAAAGCAGTTTTCAATCCAAGTGCCATCACTTCTCTTTTCCTTCTCCAAAAGTACTTCACTCTTGCTTCCAACTTGCCAACCACAACGTGTAATCACCATATGCACGAGTGTTAGCATTTTCACAAGCATTTTAAAGGGTTTAAGAGTTAGCACACTTGATCCTAATGCATTTCAACATGAATGAGCGACCTAGTGGCACTTAGGAACCGCAACCGAAGATTTCCCCTCTTAATAGTGTGGCTATCGATCCTAAACCACTCACACCCTCTATGGTGTCTTGAGTGCAAAACAAAATGACGCTATTGCTTATACCTTTGTCTTGAGCCCATTTTGTTCCTCCAAATCCACCAAGACTTGAGCACTTGATCATCTTTTGGATCACACCATCCATCCACCATGATCATCACAAGCTCCTCACTTGGCTAGGACCACCTTCTCTAAATCTCACACTTAGAGGTTAGTCTTAAGGTTTCATCAATTATCCAAAATCAAACTAGGGACTTTCACTATGTTAGCGGGAAAATCCTAGCCAAAATTTTTTGGCTGTGTTAGATGCCAACGGCCAGAACGTTAGGCTCAACTTCACAGCACACGTACAAACACAACTTCACAGCACATGTACTCCTGAGGGCAATGTTGTCTTTTCTCCTCAAAATCTAACACCGTTAACAGCCCAAATAGACAGAATGGCATACAGGTACAAGAAAAGTTCGACGATGGCACACAGGTTAGAACGAACTTTTCGATGGCATACATGTCGGGTGTAACTTTCATAATGGCATACAGGTAAAAGCCCCCCACCACAACAACCGCATCGCCCGATGATGAGGGCGCTTCGAGCAAGGCAACCACGCACCCTGGACCTCATCCGCGACGTCAACGACATCGTCTTCGTGCACATCAGGCGCGCGGTCAGGCAGAACCGGGAACTTTGCGCCGTCACCTTGACGGTCATGAACGACGAGGCCGCCATTGCATGGAAGGTCGTGGAGGGCCTCATCTTTTTCAATGGTCGCCTCTACCTTCCCGTGTCATCGCCATTGCTTCCCGACGTGCTGGAAGTGCTACATGGAGTAAGCCCTATGGCAATAGAGCTGCTGGCTTTGGGAGCACATGCGCCACCCACGGAGGAACCGGCTGCCACGTTGCCCACGTACATCATGCTGGGACGAACATGGGACAACCGTCATCAAGAAGCGGGAGCCACCATCACCTTCTTCGACTTGCTGGGACGCCTGCTGCTAGGCACCGACAACGTCAACATCGACCTGCTACCACACTCCAGACTTCACCGCCTTCTTCCTCGCGACTTCGCTCCAGGTACCTTCATATTTGGAGACATGTTGGACCTCACCATCTCCGGATCAAGCAACCCTTCGACAATCTGGCGCTGTCTACCACTCTACCTCAACAAGGCGGACGGGAACCACGTCCGCAACTTCACAACACCGCCTCGACACATGGCTCATTTTGAGACGGTGGCGTCGGCCCCCCGACATCTTCTACTGGCGGCGCTAGGCGAATTGCGCTCAAGAGGGAGCTCGGGCGATTACGTCTACCACTTCTATGGCTACATCAACACGCTCCAGTACTGCTTCAGCTTCTTCCCGCTACGAACCAGGCCGGACATCATACTTAACAACCTGCTCGATGGTCATCTAGCATGCCTTACGGAAGCAATCTCCTAGGACGGACCACCTTCCAGCCTTGGCGTGGAGGGCTGGGTCGCATTTCGGTACAAGGACGCGCCGAGTGGAGAAGAGGGAGTACTATCACGGTCCCAACCCGGGCCGGACTCTACGTCGGAGAAAGTGGGGCGACTTGGGCCCGAGCGAGAGCCCTAGCTGCCGCCTACGCCACGCATGGCGGGCCTAGGGGACCCTAAGCCGCGCGCACAGAGGTGGAGGGGACGCCGTGCGCCTCCCGGCCACCGCCGCCGTGACTCGTCATCCGATTCCATAACTGAGTCGGTTAAGATTTAGGAAAGTTGAGACATTAGGAAATCAAGTTGTTTTAGTAATTGGAAAGGAGAATCCGTGATCTATAAGGATCTCCAAGTCGAGGCATAGCTTCCAAGTCCTCAGTTGTAGTAGTATCTATTACAGTGGAAGACGCCAGTTTAGTTGTACTTGTAAATGGTTTTAGCTCCAAATGTAAATATATATACTCAAATCTATCTCTATCTATCTATATCTATCTATACTATAAAAGAGCAAACAAATTTGGAGCCATCCGCTCAAGATCTCATCCGTTGGATTGGGATAGATTTACCATCTAACGGCGGTCAACACAGAGAGACCCTATCTTATGTGACAAGGTATTTCGCTTCTCACCTCCGTCCTCCGCAGGCAGCCGCTAGCCGATCCCGCATGCATGTTCCCGTCCCTTCGGTCCCTCTCGCTTCCATCCCGTCCGCTCGCACTGCAACGTACAACTGCTGGTGGCCGGAAGTTGCTGTCATCTCCCTCGCCCATGGGCAGAGGTTACCTTCTGGAGAGCACGGGCGGCAGTTTCCTTTGTTGAGGGCGTCGGAGAGATAGTCGAACGCACGCGACCACACCGGCACGACGGCACCACGACGACGTCACGACGGTGAGCGCCCGCCCGCGGCTCTAAGGCAGTGCGGCGAGGACCGTCGTCGAGGCCCAAGGCTGGCCTGCCCAATCCGCAGCTGCGCCCTCACCCCTACAGGCGGTGCCACCATCCCATCGGGGCGGCTCCAGGCGGCGCCGTGCGCCGAGAGTCAGGTACAGGCTCTGGTCGGCCGCACAAGCCTGAGTGTCGGGATCGGTTGCAGACTCCGGCCGACGACATCGCAGTCTCGGGCTTGGGCAGCCCTCCCTCTTCTTGGTTGAATACGTACCTTTTTTATTTCGATTTCCTATTTGTCTTTCAATCCCAATCTCAGTTGGTTGAATTGACCACTGATTTGTGTTGTCTCTGTATTCTCTAGATCTCAGTTTGCAGTGCCCCAGCCCAGACGATTGCCGGGATTGCCGGGCCAGCGCACGTGACAACACAGAAGGGGAAGACTGCCAGAGTGTGGTGCATCTCATGGCAATGTGCTATTCAGCTGTAGTGCTTCAGGTTGAAGTTTTGTGAGTCATCTTCTCTCCTCCGACAGCATGAACAAATCTGTTTTGCATTCGTGTGAAATTTGAGATTTTAGGATTAGAAAATCCAAGGACCATCTTTTGAGTTCATCATGCAGTTAGATAAATCAGGGGTCCAAACCCAACTATTTTGAGATGGGGCTTAACTTCTGTATTTGCAATACGATTGTGCAGGTAAATCAAAATAACAAAACGTCTGAAGCATTTATATCTCGAGAACTATATATATTGTCATAGTTCTGTGTTACCCGCTCCTCTGGTGCTTCTCAGGTTCTATATATATTCTGCTGATAATGTTGGGTAGATTGTGGTGGCTCTGTTACCCTACCTTATTTGTTTCTCTGTACAGGTGGTGTGGCATTAAAATATTTCAATAGGCAGCGTATGCCTCTCTAAATTCATGCCATGGTCAGAAGGATGTTGTTGCATGGTCTGCAATGTTGACTTGCTATGCCCAAACTGGTGATTGTGATGGTGCCACAAATCTATTCATGAAGATCACCATGAATGGCTTCCAAATGAGTTTACCGTTGTGGCCCGACGCCAGCGTCTCGACGAAGTAATCTATCTTACCAAGATGACCGGATTGGAGACTGGAGAGAGTGTTCAGTGGTACTGTAGAGAGGAGAGTGTTCAGTGGTACTGTAGAGAGTTACGGTTGCAAACTATAGATCGAATCACTCGCCTACTTATTGGGGACAAAGAAATATATGTATGCGACCGGTCTTACCAAGTGTGCTTTTATGTGTGATGATTAATATATTAGTGTTTTAAACAGTATCTGTATATACTCAGTTTAGGTAGAATTATATTATGCAGGATAGACTCTGTTGGTCATTCACCATATTAATAAAACATTATTAAATCTAACTCACTCTGGATTGTGCTGGTCTTAAAAATATTTAAAAGGTTTATGCCTAGATCACAAATATATGATGGACTTTACTACAAGTATGATGATGAAGACGATACTGATGAAGTTTGCGTTTTTTCAGACACGTGTGTGTCACACGTGCATGGCAGCTAGTATATAATAAACAAATAAAACTATATTTTTATTTTTTTTGTCAGGGGTAAAATGGTCTTTTAACCCTTGACTTAACAACGTTAGAGACTCGCTAGAGACAACTGACGTGTTGGTTTCTTGGATGAAAACAATTTCACCACTGCAAGAATCCACAAAAGTACGAATTGAACCTTGGCATGTCTTAGAATTTATCAGACCACGCACATACCAAGAAACCATTTTGGTAGAATTCATTTAGAAAGAGAATAGCAGGACAAACAAAAGGAACTGCCCAAATCATCGCAGCGTTCACCTCTGGGGACGCCCATAAAAATTTGGCCTGAATTTTATCTTTTGGATAGATGATTTGAAAAGAATGGCATCATTGAGTTTAATTTTTGGGTGGGAAAAATGTTCTTAGGTGTCAGAAGAGGCAAAGTATATATACCACATATTGTCACTCAAAAAGACTGGTATCATCCAGTCGAAGGTTTGCAGAGGTAGTATGTTTTATGAATACAATATTTCTCTGCTTGTGTGCATCTCAAAATGATAAACTAACGGATACTAAAGTATTCAAATAAGACTATTATTGTAGATGTATAAGAGAAGATAAATTAATCTACTGATATGTCCACTTTTTTCAGGATTTGAGTTTATTTTGCAGGGTCGTTAGATATGTTGTTCCCAAAAAAAAATCATTTGGTATGTTCAGCGTTTCACTAGATGCGATGTTCTCTTGGAGTAATTGAGCTTAACTACGTATGTAATCATATATACAAACTTGTTCCCAGCATACACGTTATTGGACTCATTAACCATGGGCATTCTGCTTTAAACTACTTTTCATTCAAATCTTATGTTCCGGTAGCAACCTATGGGATATCTCAGAGCAGTTGCTATCTCATTTTGGCAAGGTACATCACGTACCATGTCACAGATGGAGACTCAATACCAAATAGTACCAATAGACCATACAAATGAAGTTTTACATAGAATTCCAATGGTAACAAATCCTAGATTACATCTTGACAAAAAGTCAAGGATATATCTTGGTGACAACGCCATCAATATGAGAAATGAAGGTACACTACTAGAACATAATATATTGTGAATGATCAACGCATGCATCTGGTCACATTATTTATAACATAAATATTGAAATTGTAGCCATCAACCATGATTCTGGTTGTTGGGGAAACTTCTCAGTCCACAAACATCATAGAGATCACCACTAAGCAATGAATCCTTTGCTTGAGCAAGGATCTGTGGAAGCCATAGAATTGGCGTGCTCACCAAACTGGTACTGCGACGCTGACCCTTCAGTTTGCCTTGCTTCAACCACTGTCTTGTTCCCTTTCTCATTGGCAACACCATCTATTGCTTCCAGCCACTTTTGGAACTCAAGCAGCTCATCTAGACCCAATTCCAAGATGTTGGAATTTAACCACTGCATCATCTGTTCTCCCATTTCCTTCTTAGTTGTCTCTTGCAACCTCTTATTTTTCTTCTCCTCAGAGTCCACAGATTGTTGCAGCTCCAGGAACTCCATGTTCAGGTTATGGAAAGTACCCATTACTGCAGCCACGCTGTTATCTTGGTTTGCACTCGAAGCAGGAGCGTCAGGAGTAACCGAGAGGAATCGGTTTGCAACAACTTCAATCGATGGATGGCCGAAAGAAAAAGACCTACCAGAGCTTGAGATGACAACAGAACCAACTGTTGCTCCACACATAATGGAGAGCTCGCTAGCCTTCTTGAAAACGCCCTGGCGGCGCTTGGAGAAGGAAACCTTACGTGAATCCTCATTCTCGATGAGCTTGATCTCAATTTTTCTCCTTGACATGGCTACCTTACCCTTCTCTAATGTCAAGATGCCAATATTTGGTTTCTTGCTAAGCCCTAGAGCAATGTATGCTGATGGAGATGTATGCAGGATTGATACCCAACGACTTATATAGGAAGAGGATCAAAGTGAAACTAAGATCCGCATATAGACTTCAATGTATTCTGTGCTAGTTTAGAGCTGGACTCCACGTTATTATGTGATGTTTTACACCTGGATCCCAGTTATATTTGGAAAGCATTTGTATATATTCAACATTTATTGTGCTAATTTAATTTGGAATTTAATTAACAGCCAAGATATAACTGGCACTGACATTTAAAAAATAATTGAGCGTCTATGTGTGTATGGTGATTGTACTTCTTCTAGAAAAACACAAATGATTCTGACAAGATCCTATGCAGCCAAGGTGTGTCATGCATGAAGACGATATACTCCATAAATAGAGACGTCATTTCCTTGCTGTCGCAGTAAATCTATTATATTGTTGATAGGAAATTATTAGTCACGCAAATATTTGATATTCCATATTTCAGATGCTGAAAATCTTAAGGTTAGTATTATTTTTTGTTGATGTAGGCAAGTGATGCATTTGGAGACTTGTACCAGCATTTGTGGCCAAATTGCAGCCTGTTGTATGATAATAGCTATGTGCTAATAGTTATCTCTTTTGTGTATTCAAATAGGTGCAACTAATAAAATTGTTGATTGTTAGGCTAGAACTCTAGAGAATAACTATCTCTCAGTTGGATCTGATGAGATGATAGCAGCTAATAATTATCTCAATAACATTTTTCATTAGTTGTGCATTTCAAACACCCTCCATCTAACATGTAGCGCTAATTGTTAGCTTAGCCAGCTAACTACTAAGCTAACTACTAGGAGATAAAGAATCCGAATAGGACCTACAAATCTACAACAATGTAAGTCTCATTGCCAGTTATATCCAAGTGCGAGTGTTGGCTGGCCTCTTTATTACTGTAGGCATGCATGTGTTGAGAATCGAGACTAATGGTAGAGATGGCTTGAACGCGCTACAAGGAATCCAAAGGATTAGCTCCTACTTTGAGAAAAAGAAGGTTTATAAATTATTGAACAACCCCTTGCCTTTGTAAATATAATAAGGTCAGTAACCATAATAAACAGGTTTGGAAATTATTGAACAACCCATCTGTTTACCATAGAACATATATCTTTCATATATACATGATCTAAACTGAATAGAGTCCTAGCTACCGCTAAATATCTATTTCAGATGCTTATATTTTAATTCACATCTATCTATTTAAAATACAATTTTTAAAAAGTTCATATAAAATAGAAAATTTCATATAAATGTGCACTAAGGACAAATCTGAAAAAAAATTCATTCTTCATATGAATTTTTCTATTTTGAGTTTGCATTGCAATTTTTCATGTGAGTACCAAAGTTTCTAAGTTAATTTTAAAATGGTAACATATATTTGTACATACTATGGGTTTATATACCAGAGTTTAGAATTTTTGAAGGGACGAAGTATGTTTTTTCTGAATTGGTTTCCATATATGTTGCCACCTAGCTGGTAGTTTGCACTACATATTTTTCTCATCATCGGCTGCCATACCAGCACGATCACCTCGAGTTGTATGTGCAAAGTTAACTTTACGACCCTTAGTATAAGGACCAATTTGCGACTTGAGGCTCCACTTGTTGTTAGAAGTATTCCAAATGTAAATGTGGATGACCCGCATCCTTGTAATAATCCTTATAACATGTACAATGTCGAAAACTACAAATACATGATTATGAAGTACTTGTGAGAGTGGATTGAAACTTTTCATCCATCAAAAGCATGCCATTATTGTTGGCATGATGACTTAGTGTTATGCCAACACTACACACAAAACTCATTGATACGTGGTAGGAGCACTGTTAGCACTCACTACGAATAACTTTTGTACAAAGATTCTCTTGGTGCATAAAATGAGTGTCGATAGCACTATTTATACATGAAAATCTTTGTGTGGTTCTCATATGGTTTGTACTTTGGTGGCATGCACTACCACATAAAGACCATTTACAACAACATTGAGAAATGATTTATAGGTGCAACTACAACAATAGAACCATGTTAGAAAAAACTAGGGGCACCACTAAATATTTTTGTGCTAATTAACGATGTTTGATTCATGGGGCTTGGGCCAAAACAGTCCATAGGAATGCAAAATGTCAAGAGTCGGATTACAATCGCCAACAGACTTTGTGCCATGCCAAGTCAATTCCAATTGAGCCCAATGATGTCCTATGTGTTTGGAAGCTTGAAGACAATGCTAAGGACTAATATATAAGATATTGGAGGTTTTGAGCAAAGCAACATTGGACTCGACAATTCTAGGAAAAGTTAGAGTAGTGTTCCTGAATTCCTTGACAAGTAATGGCCCACATGCATACTAATTTCTACTTCAAAGAGGATGAGAATTGACATTGCAAAAGAAGGAAGTGAGATGTGCCAAAAAGGCATAAGGTTTTCTAGCCTTTGCCCTCTCTATTTGGCTTAGGACTCTCCGAGGTTGATTACACCTTCCTTTTTGCATTTTCCCTAAGTATAAAGAATCAACAATGTGTCCGCAAACATTTTAACAAACTCAGAAGGCCGAAGATTAACGAAAAAGAGCAAAAAGGAGAGTTGAGCGCTATAACAAAGCTATGCTGGACACTAGAAGTTTATGGTTCAAGTTATATTAGAACAACATTGAAATCATGTGATGTTCAATTTCAATGTGAATAGAGGTATCTCTTCTTGTTTATCTCCATCATTATGTACTTGGATTCAAGCATCTAATTCTCCCTAGTTTAACTGAATACATGCAACTATAAATCTCATGCTTTTAAGATATCACTACTATTTTACATATTGGAACTTTGCCATTGGAATTTATTGCATACAATTACCATGCCACATTTTACACCTTTAACAACACTAGGCATGCACTGGTCACAATACACGCATAGCATTTTTTGTATAGACAAAATGTCTGTGTCTTCCTTCTTTGCCTTCTTTCGAGTTAGGCCAAACACTATGGTGGAAGAAGGGTGGGTGGTGGCCTTCTTTCTAGTCAGCAACGATACACTCTCACACAGATAGGCTTTGAATCCAAGAACATGCCACATAGTAGTAGCTAGCACCATGTCTGTGGTGCTCATGATTGTGAGTCAAGAGCAACACAAAACAGAGCCCCTATGATGGACACATCCACATGCCATGTGGTGGACGCATCCTAGGCCACAATAACCTGTATTTGAAGGGAAACCCTCCATCGCCTTGTCGAAACCTAGGCCCTCGCAACATGCGTGGAGAAGAGAACTGTAGGATGACACTCAATCCGATTTATAGTACACTCATGGCTACCTATAGTTGAGCGTGGCATGGATAGAGATGATATGCATGGTGGAATATAACACCAACCAAAGGATAATGTGATGGAATCTCCTTATTTGGTGACATAATGAGCACCTATTGTCATGCCAAATCATTATATCATTATTTAGCATCAACATCATGTGCATAATCATTTCCAAAATCATGGTTTCAAAACTTAACATTGCTTTGTTTATATGGATATAGTCTAATGTGTCATATTGGTAGTCTGTCATGTCCACACTAATAGAAGGTCCATCACGTCACAATGAAGAGTTTATTAAAACACGAGCATGCACAATTTGCGCTAGCAACCAACTCTCAACTATGTTCCCACTTGTCAGCCTACTAGGGCACATCACCACAAGCTAGCAGCAACCAACAACACAAAACATGCCCTCCTTCTCCTCACTTGCCTATCTGTCACTCTCTCTAGTTCTTCAACCTAGTAACACCTTGAGCTCAAAATCCAACCACCCTGGCTAGGGATTGAGCAAGGGGAGCTCAATTTCCTTTTCACTTGGTTGAGAAGGCAAGAATAAAGTATAGAAGAAGGAGCAAGAGAGCAAACCCCACCCAAAAGTTATTGTTCTCCTTGTTACCTCATAGTCTAGTATATATGGTGAATTTCTCCCCTTTCATCCATGCAAAGTAGACACTAACACTTAGATAGCTAACACCATAAAAATTGTCATTAGTGGCCATAGAACTTCACTTAGGATTCTTCAACACATTGCCTCTTGCTAGAATCCCACACATGACCCTAGGAACCCCCTTGCACAAACCCCAAGGCCATGCACAAACCCAATCCTTACTATAGCATCCTTGATTGAATTGGAGTGTTCACTATGCCCCTGATGCACAATCTATCTGAGTAAACCCCATCCAGCAGCACAAGCCAACCTTGAATAGGATCGATGGGCACTCCATCGTTGCACCACAACAAATCCATCAACACAACACTTAGCCATTTTCTTCATTCAGATCACAATCGTAGTGATAAACACTTGTCCTACCATGATGAATAGTCCATGGCACTTTCTCTCTTCGGTCTAGAGCGGGTGCTTTTTTGTTCATTCTCTCATCAATAATCCAGCAACAACCATACAATTCATGAAAGCATAGCATTCTACATTAAGTCAATTTTGGCTTTAGGGACAGTTTGCTAAGACCTGGTGAATAGTCTGACAGAAGTCCACAAGGAAAGTCCATCAAGTCTTATGGGGCAGTCTAGGAGAGAGATGCATGAGTAGTTGATAGCACATACACATATAGAATACTAGGTGAATTCCCCACATGTTGCTGCGGGATTTTAAAAAATTATATCTTATGAATGATAAATAAATTAATCGAGCGAATATGAAGTGAAATTTTTTTAAGAAATGTTAGGGTACGAAGTGCGAAAGGCATTTTATATATAGTTTGCGCAATAACAATATATTATTATATAGTTGGAAAGTTTTTTATTACTAATCGGCTGAACTATATAGACCTTACCTCAGAATTGGCATAGCCATCCTATCCTAAAAACCTCAAAAACAATCTGAATTGCTGCATAAGACCAAGCTGCTCCACGACTTGCAGCTGATGGTTTTAGAACCCTGGAATATTAGAAATATTATTAGGAGAGACATCAAATTGAAACCACAGGCATCTGTCATTTCAGAATTCAGAAACCAATAGTATAAGCTCACAACACTCTTGTCGTGGATGGTTCCGGTTCCATCTGTGTGGAGCATTGTGTATATATATAGGGAGAAACAAAATAATGAAGTAGTATTAAGGTAGAAAATCAAAAGGCACAATGGCCCTGCGTGGCTGCGTGAGTGGAGGAAGTGGAGAGGAATGGAAATGCTTTTCACGAAGGTGATTAATTTGGGTATTAGTCAACAAATACCATTACATGTTGCATGTATACAGTGGTGGAATGGAAAAGTTTTGCATGTATAGAATTGCTGAACGCGAATGGTCCTACGTAAGTGGCTGGGTTGCCCATCTTCTATAGTAACGGAGGAGGAGAGTATGCATGCCTAGAAGGGAGTGGATGATGATGTGGCTTAAAGGAGATGCTAGAGAAATATGCTAGTGGGGTTTATCTTTGTAGGAGTTTAAGATAAGATAGTGTTACCCCATGATGTTTATATGCCGCATAGTCCAAAATCTATATATACATGATCATGAATCTTACATTTCATAGCAATTCCATGAGCATAATGTCAACTTACTCGCACTATTCATATAGGACTTTAATCAACTGAGGTGAACATCGAGTCTAATACGATGCACCAAAACCTGAGTTGAACTAATTGAGTACCAAGGCATACTACTAAGCAGTTTCCCTTTCCATGAATACTTAAATTAAATATGTGTTATCTAAGTGCATACTTTTAAGATTAGAACATAATTAGATTCCAATGGGAACCTAGTTGATCCATTAACAATTTTAATTCCTTATTATCATTTTTTTGAAGTGTTGATTGCTTAATGTTTAGATCATAATTCATGCAGTTACCCCATCATTATGTAATGAATATGGATCATAGCAAGGGTTCAATCATTTTAGTGGTTGATTGACAACACAACCATTTGGACTAACAAAGTTTGCTAGTACACAAGGTACATTAGTCCATAGGATGCAAAGATGGACTTGAGCTAGTCTAAGGTGGAGATCAACCAATCAACAATTCAAAGGAAGATCAAAAGGACGTGAATATTTGAACTTAGATGAATCAAATCCTCCAAGTATGCAGCAAGTACCTGAGAAAACTTATCACATATATTCTATGGCATCATCTTGCTGCCCATCTGGATCTTACAGAAGCAATCCTCTTGGCTCTATTGGATACTGCATGCGTAGGATTACATTTTGACATCCCAAACTACAGTAGCACCTTCCTTGCATAACCTGATTGCTTGATACTTATACTGGTTTCCTGTTGTGTCACTTCTATCTCCCCAAATAAAATGATAGTAAACCGAAGCTAGCTGGTCATCTCAAATTCAGTTGGCATTCGGTTCTTGAAAACTTCAATCTCATCAGGATCCTCTCATGTACACAATCCCTCAGGTGTCTACTGAGGGTCATACGAGCCTTACTCAATCTGAGTACTGCTTCTCATTTACTTTCACAGCATCCCCTTCCGGTTGTGTCAAACACACCTCTGCTTCTAGCTCCGATTCAAGTGGTGAACATGCCATACATGTTTGCTGCAACTGCCAATATGACACGCACTATATCTAATCTAGCAGCAAGGTTAGGCCAACAAGCACAATGATAGAAATGTAGAGACAATAATAAGATTTCTTATGTGCAACAAGTCTTGTAAGGGAGTACAAAATTGTAAGTTTTTGCTTGGTGTATTATTCGTAAGGTACAAAATGGCAAGGAATGCTTCGTATGGAAAAATAAGAAGCAATTTTGCATGAGAAAGAATTGCGAGACGACCTAGTCCAGTTATGTGTTGATGTTTGTGATTAGCTTAACCATTTTGTCACATGACGACAAGGTACATGACAAGAGATGACATTTTATGTAAATAAAGAATACCCCATAGTCACATCCTAAATTTGATTGCATTGTAGTTTTTTTTCAACTAAAGGATCTCTCCACAAGATTCTAGAACATCATGAATAAATTAAAAATACATTAAATAATAAAGAATACCCTCATAGTCACATCCCAAATTAGATTTTGTAACTAAAGGATATCTCCACAAAATTCTAGAACATCATGAAAAAAATAAAAATACTTTAAATAAATCTAAGTGGATTTATAGTAGTTTTATATGAACCTAGCATAGCACTTTTTATGGCCATAGAATTAGGACCAAGAGAGAATGCAAGTTCTAAAGGAATTAGAAGAATGATCCAGTGACTCTTAACAAGGTAACCGATAGCTCTTACCCTTTTTGTCAAGCATCACAAACTAAATTTTAATTTGACTCACTAGACCATGGCAGATTATATATATTCCAATTAAAAACTTGTGAAACTACAGAAAGTGAAGGAAGACCTGACTAAATATGAAACCTTGTCTGAAACTGCATTAGGACAGCTCCAACCAACCCCTCAAAATTTGTGCCCCCTCCCCCCTACTCTCACAAATGAGGATTATCCAGATTCCTGTCCTCATTTCTCTCTGAACTCCAACTAAACTCTCATTTTAGCCTCCCTAATTTATCTAACCTATATTTATAGGTTACTTCTAACCAAGTCTAGGATTTAATATCTAAACCGTGTTAGTATTATTGGCATCGATATTTGTTAACAACTATTTTTTACAGCTATATGATGGTGTACCTACCTCAGCTCTCTCACAACACTCTCTCTGGTACCTGCCCGTTGGAGTTACCCTTAGGAAAAATTTTATGTGTGTTTCCCTATAGCATGTCCATGTGTGGAAGAGATAGCAATGAAGAGAGACCTTATGATGGCTGTTGTGCTGGCTCTAGTGCCTCACGCCCCAAGAGCACACAATTCAGAATCCCGCCAGCGAAAGGGAACCCTGAGTAGCACTCAGCATACCTGGTTTCGACTCTCTATGAGACCGAATTTAAACAAGTCTGTATTATCAAAAAACTAAAAAAAAATAGGCTGGGTTTCCCTTGCTGACTTCGGTCAAAAAGAGGACCAAGCTAGGCACCAAAAAGATCAAAGCTTTCGAGGCCGCCAACACAAGCGAACCAGAGGCCGGAAGCAGTCCTCGCCGGCACGGAGAATCAGCCGCTTGTGTGCTGGTGACGGAGTGCGTTAGGGCCTTGCAGAATATGTGCAGCACAATGTCCCTATCCTCTCTGTCCCCGGCACTCCTTTCCTCCGACCCTCCTCGCAGCCACCTCGCAACATCCTGCACGACGCGCCGGAAGCAAGCGACACAAGGGGCGGGTGGGCAGCGAGCCCCAGAAGGGGGCTACGGCTGGACGGCTGTAAAGCCCATTCCACGGCGTCGGGTCCACCAGCGCCGACCTATGAATCTTCGGTGTTAACTAAAGCGATGTTGAGCTGTATGGGCCATCACCACGTCAGATCCTAGGTGGCCACGGCAACCAGCATCCTTGCTAGCGTGGCATAGCACAACATAAGAGCAAGTACAGTAAGTGGCTTATAGTCAAGCAAATACAGATGTAGAAGAGAGAAGAGCTTAGCTCCCATGCAAGCACCAAAGTGGGCATGGAAGAATATGAAAATGGCGGGTCATACATTAAGTGAATGAGTGAATAATGATGAAAAAGTGGGTGAGACATGGATAGAAATAATTAATAGATAAGTTTCTTATAGACAAAATAACAGCCCTCTATTGTATATAATTTGGCTCTAACAACTTGGCTATAGCTAAGTATTTAGCTCACCTGCTCTAATCTGACACAACGCCGAGCCATGTAAGGGTCTGTTTATAAAAGAGTTTTAATAAAAAGGATCAGAATACAAAATTTTCACCATTGTCTGTGCATTTGTGTACATATTTACTTCTCTCTCCACGTAGCTTTTTTTTTTTGTTTTGAGATTATATATATGGACTTTATAGGTGTTGCACATCTCCACATACAATTTATTTTTACGACGATTGAAAATTAATAAAGCATCGCATAATCTTATTTTTGGTAATTCAGGAACGGAGAGTATATATGGTTGCAGCCAGCGTTTGTATGTAAAAGACGACTACCGCCATATACAATCAGATGCAGGACACTCAGTTCGGACAGAGTTGGTTACTCTGAATTGATTCCATATGCTGCAGGCATACTCGGAGTATATATTACTACATACACCACCAAGATGATTTGTTGGCCGAGACATCGTGTCAGATTAGGTGCCATGCATGGATCGCCGACCCAGCAGTAAACCGTGGCTTCTTCATCTGCTCCTCGTCGCTTTCGTTCTCGTCCTCTCTTGTGCAGTCCATGCCACGGCGGATGATGGCATTGGAAGCAGCACAGGAATAGGCAAGTGCATGATCCATCGACCTCTGAGCTTCTCTCCAAATCGCTCCCAGTTTCTTTTTATTTTTTCGGACAAAAGTTTGCATCGACATTCAGAGTAACCAAACGGTTCATTCAGGCATATGGAACTATCGTTCCTTCAGTTGATGTTTCAATCTTAACTACGTTTTCGAATTCATCTCTTATCTTTTTGGCAGCATACAAGTTATTGGATTCATTAACTCCACGGGCATTCTACATTGAACCATTTTTCATTCAAATCTTATGTTCCTGTAGCAATGTATGGACCAATACCTAGCTAGTAGTACATGAACTGCGTACGTACTAGGAATTATGTGCAGAGACGGAATGAAAATATTGGGATGATATCTCTGAGCAGTTGCTATCTCATTTTAGCAAGGTACATCATGTCACTGGATTCAATCTGTAGTAACCAATATACCATACAAATGAAGTTTTACATAGAATTCCAATGGTAACAAAATCCTAGATTACATCTTGACAACAAGTCAAGGATATATCTTGGTGATAGCCATCAACATCAGAAGTGAAAAGGGTACACTACTGGAATACTTGTGAAATGCATATTGTGAATGATCAATGCATGCATCTGACCACTCATCACATTATTTATAACATAAATATTGAATCTGCAGCAATCAACCATGATTCTGGTTGTTGGGGAAATTCCCCTGCCCACAAACATCACAGAGATCACCACTAAGCAAGGGATCGTTGACCTCAAATCCATCAATGAATCCATTGCTTGAGCTAGGAGCAGTGAAAGCCATAGAATAATTGCCACTGCTGTGCTCACCAAACTGGATCAGCGAAGCTGAAGCTATCTCCATAGGTGGTCCTGTCGCTGACCCTTCAGTTTCCCTTGATTCAACCACTGTCTTGTTCCCGTTCTCTTTGACAACACCATCTATTGCTTCCAGCCACTTTTGGAATTCAAGGAGCTCATCTACACCCAATTCCAAGATATTTGCATTTAACCACTGCATCATGGGTTCTCCCATTTTCTTCTTAGTTGCCTCTTGCAACCTCTCCTTTTTCTTCTTCTCTGACTCCACAGATTGTTGCAGTAATAGGTACTCCATATTCAGGTTATGGACAGTACCCGTTACAGCCAAGCTGTTATCAGGGTTTGCACCACTCAAAGCAGGACCACCAGGACTAACCAAATTAAGGAATTGGTTCGCAACACCATCAATGGATGGATGGCCGAAAGAAAAAGACCTACCATAGCTTGAGAAGACAACAGAACCAACCATTGCTCCGCACATAATTGAGAGCTCACTAGCCTTCTTGAATAGGCTCGGGCGTCGCTTGGAGAAGGAAACCTGACGTGCGAAGTCATTCTCGATGGGCTTCATCTCAATTTTTCCCCTTACCATGGCTACCGTACCCTTCACCAAAGTCAAGATACTAAGTCTTAGAGTTGTATGTTGATGGAGATGGTACGGTATTAGTATATATAGGCAAATATAGATATGATCAAATTGAAAGCTAAGATCCGCATATATTTCTGTGCTAGTTTAGAGCTGGACACCACATTATTATGTGCTGTTTTGCACCTGGATCCCAGTTATATTTGGAAGGCATTTGTATATATTCAGCATTTATTATGCTAATTTAATTTGGAATTTACTTATTTCTAGGTGGAATTCATCTAACAAAGTTATAACTGGCCCTGACATTTAATAAAGAATTGAACCTCTATTGTATGTATATGCTGATTGTAATTCTTCTTTAAAAAAACAAATGCTTCTGACCATTATATATACTTCATAAGTAGAGGCGTCATTTCCTTGTTGTCGCAGTAAATCTGTTATATTCTTGATAGGCAATTATATTATTCACGACTAGTATGCATATACAGTATATTCGATGGCCAATATTTCAGATGGGGAAATCTGAAGTTTATTATTATTTTCTTGTTGACGTAGGCAAGTTGATTACCCCATGAGAGAAGCATTTCTAGTCTGTTTTCTCACATATATATAAAATAATCGTTGATGCATTTGGAGGCTTTGTACCAGCATTTGTGGCCAAGTTATTACTGCATGTTGTACAGTTGTAAATAGTCAGGTAAATAAGGCCATATTTGATTCACTATCTGCTAATAGTTAGCTAGTTAATAGCTCACATATAATATTAGCTTGCTAGATATCTATTAGATACCTATTAGCTAGCAGGAGGGTGTTTGAATGCACAACATATAATAATATTAGCTAGCTATCTATTAGCTACCCATTAGCAAGAGGGTATTTGGATGCACAGCTAACAAAAAATGTTACTAAGATAACTAGCTATTAGCTATATTATATCTAATTTATTTGGTCCAACTAGTCAGACAGTTATTATCTAGAGGTGTAGCTAACAATTAGTTAGTTTATAAGCTGCACCTGTTTGGATCCAAAAGAGATAATTATAATTAAATAGCTATTAAATGTAGGGATCCATGCATTGTGAATATATAAGGGTGGGTAGAAAATTGAGATAATTAGTGAACTGATGCATTTGTGAATATATAAGGGTGGAAGGTAGAAAATTGAGATAATTAGTGAACCCATGCATTTGTGAACATACAAGGTTGAGAATTGAGATAATTATTAGTGAACCCATGCATTTGTGAAAATATAT